>VZTI01005238.1:0-59064 GCA_013397865.1 Struthidea cinerea | reverse complement strand
AAAAAAAAAAAAAAAAAAACCCAGAGCAGAATATTCTGTGTGATATTTCTGAACACTTCTAACTTCTGTGGACAGGCGGCAATTTCAGGATATGCTCAATTTCTTAGATAGTCTGTAAAAAGTGCTAGATTATGGCATGAAGTAGAATACTGCCTTAGTTCTGAACCCTGATGAGCATCTTTGGACTTACAAATAGGTTTACTACATCAGACTCCATAAATACGTTTATTAAATCAGTAGCCACGGCGAGTGCCTCTAGTGCTGGCATGATCAGCAGCAGAGCATTCTAGCATGGTGCACACAGGGGGTTTCCTGAAACGGGAGAACCTCAGCAAGAGCCATGGGAGCTGCCAGGAGCCACCAGCTAACACGAGAGCAGTGGATGAGACCTGGTTGGGGCCAGAGGCAGCAGCAGCCAAGCCCCTCACATGTGTAGAAGGAGGCCTTAGGGAGCACTAGCTACCAGGAGTGCCACTCACAGGGTGGGCAAACAGGGCATGACATGGCCCCTCCACAGCAGGGCAGGAACTGCAGCCCTGCCAGCCCAACCAGTGAGCAATGGTATCCACTCGGCGGAAAGCCATGACCCTCTCTGCACCCACCACCACAGGCACAGCTGCAGGGTGCACCTGGATGTGCTGCCAGGACCTGCTGGCAGCACAGCATGGGGGTGAGCTCATGCAAAGGAACTCCTTTGCCCCAGGAGGAGGTGCATAAGTGAGAATATTGGGGACAGTGAGAGATACACACTATTCCCCCGGGCTCAGCACTGGAATCCGTTCTGTTTAATATCTTTCTATAATATGAATGAGGGGTTGAGTGCACCCTCAGTCAGTTCACAGATGATGCTAAGTTGGGTGGAAGTGTTCATCTGCTGGAGGGTAAGAAGGCACAACAGAGGGATATGGACAGGCTGGATCAATGGGCCAAGGCCAGTTATACGAGGTTATATATAAATATATAATAATATATATAAATATTTATAATATATTATAAATATGGTTATGTAGGAGTACTGTGTTCCGTTCTGGCCCCTCAAGACACTGAGGTGCTGGAGCACATCCACAGAAGGGTAATGAAGGTGGCAAAGAGTCTGGAGCACAAATCTCATGAAGAGCAGCTGAGGGAGCTGGGCTTGTTTATCCTGGAGAAAACCAGCCTGAAGGGAGACCTTAATGTTCACTACAACCACCTGAAAGGAGGTTGTAGCCAGGTAAGGGTCAGTCTGTCCTCCCAAGTAACAAGTGATAGGACAAGAGAAAAGTGCCTCAAGTTGTGCCAGGGAAGGTTTGACAGAGGCTGGAGAGTATAGCTGTGCAGATCTTCTAGCCTTAGCGCCATGAAAGCCATGGGACAGATAAAAACACAAGGCAAGAACAAGAAGCAGAGATGAAACAAAGCCCAAGGCAAGAACAAGAGGCAAAACACGGAACGAACAGGATGACATGACCTGAGCCTCTGGCACAAAAAGATGATTAGTCGGGACACCTCTGTTGCAAGAGGGAATCGGCAAGGACTTGATAGTGTTGCTATGGGAATGGGGCGGGGGGGTTTGAGCCTATGGAACTACACAGAAGTAGTAAACTATAAAATGCGGGTAACTTGTATAACTTGTGGCTTTGCATGCCACAGCCAGCAGAGTCCATGCCTCGTCAATCTCCGCAAAGGATTAGATTGGATATTAGGAAAAATTTCTTCATTCAAGGATGGTCAATTATTGACTGTTTGTCAAGGCTAGTTCAATGCAGTAAGCAAAATCCATCTGTACTTTTACATTAAATCATTAGACGAATCTCAGAATTTGTGGAGTTTTGTTTTTTTTTTTAATCTATCAACTGCAGAGTTAATACTTCCACCATTGTGTAGAAATCCAAAATCACCAAAGAGGAAACAGTCCTCACTCTTCTTCAGACATCATGGAAAATAGAGATCTTTCCTCTCAACAATGTAGGGAAATACAGCAATTTATGATAGGCAAATAGGCAAATGAGTTCCACAAAGTTTGTTTTACAGTATGTGATTATTAAAGATAAAGCACTTACTTTAATAACAGATTTAAATAGTGTCATATTTTTCATGGTCTAGAATGAAAAGTTTGAAATGTGAAGACCTCCTAGTTCAGATGACCCAGTAGCAGCAATACAAAATAGTTTGCGAGACAAAGGCCAACAGTTCTGTTTTATGATTCTTTTTATTCAGTCAAGTATCTGATTTTTCAACAAGGGCTTAGTTTCTAAAATTGTTTCCTGAAGATTTAAATAAACTTTGTGAGAGTTGCTGTTGGAACTATGGTGTTGCAGACAATTTTTTACTATTAAGCATGTTAAATGAGAAAAGCTGGATTAAGCCCTGCAGCTACATTCTATAATGTTTGTTGAACAGTTTAGATTTAATATGTGAGTTAGCAATAGATACATCACAGCACACTGGGGACACTTTAAAGAATTGTTATTATTCCTGTTTATTGGCGTGGTTTTTCTGCAGTGTAATGTACTGCACAGTAGAGTAATTGCCTTCAAGAAAACAGTAAGTATTAACCCCCAGTGAGGCAATTTTATGGAAAAATATGTTGCCTAAAATTAACAGGCAATGATACGTTTTTCCTCTAGGTTCACTTAGCTATTTTAGCTTTATCACATTTTATCCTTTTTATGCTTGAAGAAATCTTTTCTATTAATTTTGCTACTTGAACAGGGCCAAGCCATAAACCCAGGTAGATTTATTACTTCCTTCACTATTACATTTATCTGGCTTTTGTTATGGGGAACAGCAAATATACACAAATATCTTATTACCATATTTCCAAGAGGTGCAAGAACATAAAATGGAATTCTTATCATATAATGAAATAAATGTGGTGCAATTTAAAAAGCATTCAATTTTTTTCAGCAGAAAAAACTAGTTTAAGATGGAGTGCTTGTATCCAATGGGCCGTGTAAGTGGATCATGGAGTACAAGCAATGCTAGCTCCCCATAACCAGTAGTACACAGGGATATAGGATGACTTGCCTCATAATCTGCTGATTTTAACTTCCCAACACAAATTACCATGTGCCAGCTGGATCATATGGAAAGCAGGCAAAGGCTGAAGTCATCTACAGAAGTTCCTCTTTAACCTCTTTGTTAAGACAACCTCAAAGTGTGGTTAGTGCCTAAAACTACTTATTAACCAACTCTGCATCATTACTTGAACCAATGTAAAAAGTTTAGCAAAAAACAAAACAAAACAAAACAAAAAAAAATGAAATAAAACAAAATAAAATAAAATTTAGAAACTTTTTAACAATACAAAATCGCATCAACTGTCGATACCATCGACAGTATTATTTGACAAAAACTAGATTGTTATTTCTGAGAAGGGTGATATGCCAAAGAGTTTTGAATGCTCCTTCATATTATAATAAAGTGCTTAATATTTTTATGATGAGTATTACCTAATGGAACTTTATGTAGTATTGCTCACATAATGGTATTTCACCACTATAAAATCAGCTCCTAAATTCCTCCCTATCTGTCAGAGGATGCTTCCCACATAAAGACTCAGCAAACTCTGGAAGAGTTTAAACTTTGATTTGTTAGCAGACCATATTAGGTTATTCACAGAGTATATTTAATTCGAAGACTGAATATCTGGCAACTAGGTTGTAAAATAACAAACCAAATAATTGGAAAAAAGCAGAAAACTTTAATAAGTATCTGACTATCTAGCGAAAAAAAATGGCTTGTTAACACAATCCTTATGTGAGGCCACTTCAAGAGTGATTGCTAGAGAAATTTGATATTGAAAATACGGAAACACATTCATAGATTAAAAAATAATATACCTATATATAGAACACTTGATGATTTAATGGATCTTAGAATTCAGGCAACCATTTGGTCTTGCTATCAAGCATCTTAACTCATTATTTAGAAATAGTTTATCCTGAAATGTAAAAGCTTTTAAATGTAGATATTCCTATTTTTATTTTCAAAACTCATTGAAATCAAAGATATTAAAATTTAAAAGATAATAAATGTTAAGTTATGGAAGAACAATCTTTCTTGGGCAGCAATCAAACCACAATCTGTGTATTTTCTTTCCAAAGTGGAACTGGTCATTTTAAAATCTATTTAGTTTTTCGATTATCTTCAGTTTTGATAATACTCATTATGAAAAGGAAAAACTTTACTAACTGGCATAATCTCTGCCTATTTTATGTCATTCCTGCTTTTAATTTTCCTGCTGCTGCTCTGTGAAGGCAAACATGCCCCCTCACATACTGAGGATATCTCTGGAAATTGTCTGGAAGGAACAGAAAAAATTTTTTAAATTTTTCCTTCACTGGCAGCTACCTGAAGAGGGTGGTGCTCATCATCACATTTTTGATTAATGTACACATACTTCATCTATACAAATATATGCTTCATTGATAATAACTCTAACATACCATTTGCAAGGATCCCCCCAGGAAACAGTTCAAAGTTTTACCAGTAACTTCAATTTCTTAGTTTACTTTAAAAAAAATAAATTAGGCAAGCCTAAATCCAAATCTATAATAATAAAACACCAGTTCAGGATGCACAAAAGAACCCATTAGATTCATTGCTTCTTTAAGTATTTTGGTTAAGACATCAGTTTAGAAGCAGAACTGTGAAGCAGTGAAACAGGCCCAGACTCCTCCATTTTTTTAAATTACTTTTATGGGGTTAAACAAACCTTTTTTTTTCCTCATGCAAGTAAAAGTTCTTGCAGTGAATAAGTTTGGGACTGTTATGTTACATCTATTTAATTTAAGGAGGTGTTTTAGAAGTGTCTTAAAATATCAGGAATTTAAGATTTACTTTTTGTGTTTACCTTAAGCCATTTCCCCAATTCAAAATCAATAAAAGTGTCTTCACCTATTTTTTAGGATTTAAATGCAATTTGCACTTTTAATTCAGTTGCTAACTCTCACGCAAAAGAAGAGAATAACTGTATTATAGTAAATCACTAACTTCTGTTAGTTTAGAAAAACAGTAGTTCAGAATTATTTCATTGCACATACAATGTACAATGGCTGAAAAATGGATAACTATTGCAGAATACATATCGATTTTGTATGCTCAATAATCCTAATGTGAAAGTATTTGAATAATTATTTGCATTAGAGACAATGCAAATATATCTTATTTGTACAGGACTAGAACATTGAAGACACCTCACAAGAAACAGAACTCCTGATGTCTCTAAACCCGAAGATCCCTAAGCTCCAAAACTCAAATTGTTAAGCAGAAATACTTCCCATAATGCTGCTGATAGCTGCAAGTGTTGTTTCATAAAAAAAATAAATACAGCGCCTTGTTCTAGTACTGCATGTCATCTGGTGCAAAATAATCTGCTTGGACAGTACCAGGGCATAAAGAAACACACAGTAAATACCAAAATGTGTTCTCTTGGATTGAAACATTGAATAAAATTTTCATAGGCAATATAGCATCCAAATGATCAGACAAGTTCATGGTTTGAGCATCTGCCAAAAGCAGATATTCTAAATTATTCAGAGACTCTTCAGATCAGAGGATAATTTAATGCCTATTTTACTCTGTTAGCCACCCCACAATCTGCCATCCTGTTGCCAGTCTTTTTGAAAGGTTCTTTACTTAGATTGTTTTTACTCCCTAAAATTTTTAGCTAGGCTGAAAATGCCACTGTCAGTATTTGCTATTTTCATGTTATCCAAGTCCTGAAGTTCCTCAGCTGCACAGTGGTTGAACAGGGAAGGCATTGGGGATGAAATAACGTGTAATTAAACAAATAATAAAGGAAATAAATTTAAATATATAATACTGTCATATAATAAAGATGTGTTGTACAGTGCAGTAGGAATAGATATGATTTGTGATTTACAGTGACTAAAGCAGACAAGGTAAGGTGACTTGAGGCTAACTAACAGAGATCACATCTTTCAGTCGCTTTTAGCTAATGACAGATGAGGAAGGATGAAAACAATAAGTTTGTATGTTGAGATTGCCATGTGATTCTATAGAAATAAGTTTATGAAAAATTTGGACCAGAGGTACACAAAGAAAGCATGATATGGACTTAATGGTAAATAATGTCGAAATATTTAAGGCAACAGTAAATGGAATAGTATTCATTGGAATGTCATTTTTTAAAAAGAATACTTAATTCCCCTCATGGTGTGTATGAGTTGAGAGTCCTCAACAAAAGCACTCAGCATGGACAGATCATAAACAAGACAAAAAGCTGGAAAAAAAAAATCCAGATTAATCACACAAGTTATCTATATTCTTTGAATGAAGAGAATAAAAGCTACATTCATTTAAAAATGACCCACTAATGAATTGGAAATAATTTCATTACAGATTCAGAATCTAAAATAGCATTTTATTACTAAAATCTCCTGTGATTATCTTCCCTAGAGGAGTGAGAAAGATTTCACAAGTGGAAGAAAATCAAGAATAATACTGAAAAGAAGTAAAAAGGTCACTGCTTAAAAAATTAAAATAGCTCAAATTTCTTATTCAGTTCTGTGAGTGTGTGAACAACACTGGAAGTAGCACAGCCAGAGAGTTTGTGATTCTCCAAGGGCTAGACTGAACTTGTGTTCTACAGTAATCCTGCTTTAGGAAACATATTTTAACTAATAACAAGGGAAATAATTAAGTTGAATGGTGGAACACATTTACAGACAGTGAGATCCACTCATGTGTAGACTCTCTGAATGAATCCTGCAGGAGCACCCATGTCTTTGGGAACTTAAAAGTGGAGAGGACAAAGGATTGCAAATTGTCTTTAGGGAACAATTTTTCATTAGTAGTAAGATGAACTGTATGATACCTTAATAGAACTCTTCCTTCCATGATTCAACTTATCCTAAAAATACTCCCTGCAGGTATCAAGTAGATATAAAATATCACCAAGTGTTGAAGTGCATTTGTATAAACCATGCAGAAACTTCGTTTCTCTTGGCTTACATTTTATTCTATTTTGTATAAAGACTTCTTATTTTACAATCTATGAAGAAAAAACTGCAGTTTTTTTATCAAATTCAATCCAATAAATTCTTCTTTCCTTTTCAGATTATTAATTTTTTATTTTGAACTCTCCATTAAACTTTGCTGTTACTTAGAAAATAGAATCTAAGTTTATGACTGAGGCAAGTTTCTAATTCAAGATAACAAGATCCACTTTTTCAGTAGAGTGTAGTATTAATGTTTTTATTAGCTTTTCCAAGTGTTTGGCAACAGACCAGGGAGCACTTCTATATAAATTATCATTTCTGGCACTCAAACAGTTTTTCCCATTGTCTTTAGAGCAATCATTATAAGCGGAGTGCAAGATGAAAACAAAGTTGTTTAGCTGATAGAAATAGCTACCAACTCGTATTTGTAAATTAAAGATTATATTTTTTGTTCTGAACTACACCAGTGAGCCAGAGCATAACAGAGTATTTTAAGCTAATTTATTAATCTGGAATGTGGATTTAATTGATTATTTGTAAACCACTTTACAAAGACTCTTTCACTCAAGAATATTAAAGTAACATTATCAGTAGCAGAGATGGCAGCAATGCACACACGAGGTTAGCATAATAAACTAGATTGACTTTATCAGAGGAAAGAAGTATTGCTTTAGCACTGGTCACTGAAACATACACTCCTACATGTTATGACATAATTGCATTCATGCAGCTGGACAGATTTTCTTATCATTAGCCCTTGTTCACAATTGTAATAAATCTTCCTTCTCTCAGCCAAATCTCGCAGCACATGGAAAGACTACAGGTATTGCTTATAACCTGACTGGAAAAAATCATTACCATAGAGCAACAAAAATCTTACCAACTAGAATAAATTATTTTTAAAAGAGATATCTTTTTGGCAGCTTGATAGGATATCCTGTTATTCAGAAGTAACATTGTAGTAAATGAAATAAATTCTAATCTTTGTTGTTAGATGGGGATTTCTGAAATTCTGAAAACCACTTTCTCAACTTAAGGATTTTGAAACCATATATGCCTCCTTTCAGAGGGAAAAAAATATTCCACAAAAAACAGGGCATAGTGCAGAGTGAAGGGAGAGCCTTTTCAGTTGCTATACCAACCCTCACTGTGTTGCATGGGACCTAAAGATGGAGGGATGCTCACACACCTGAAAGACAGGAGAAGAGACAGTCTCTTGTTCTATCATTAGGATACTTTCCTGTAGATGGCCTGTGGCTTTATGTATAGCAAGAGCTGAAAGTGGCCTCTCCTCCTCTGCTCTGCCATCATTAGGTAGGCAGCAGATCCATGACTCCTTCTTAGAGAGGTTGTTATTCTCCCAGATAGTTGCTTACCTTATTTCTGTATCAAGTCTGACCTTCTTTTTTCCACTGCAGCCTTGTGTCCTTCCTGGCAAGCAACTCTCAATGTCCACACCACCAGCATCTGTAAAGGAGTGAGTTGTATTGAGCTGAACTGACAGTGGCAGAAAAAAGTCAGTCCCTTGATCATCCCTACTGACAACTCAGCCTTCTCCTCTCTTCGTGAACTGCCAGAGAGATTCCCAAATAGTGCACTCAGACTCCCCAACAATCTTGAATCTTTTCTGTTCAGCACTTGTGGTAAACAAACATATTCCCTAGAAACATCAGCTGAAAACATGTCCTTCGCAGTACATTTTTCATGTATGGCCTTATATAGCTTTGCATGGCAAGGTTTCGGTAGCGGAGGGTCTTCGAGTGGGTCTTCAGGGGCCCTTCTGTGACAAGCTGTTGGAAACTTCCCCTGTGTCTCACAGAGCCAGTGCCAGCCGGCTCCAAGGTGGGCCTGCTGGCCAAGGCTGAGCCCATCAGTGACACTGCTAACCCTCTGGGATAATGTGTTTAAGAAGAGGAAAGATGACATTGAAAAAATAGCAGCGAGAGAAGAGGGGAAGGAGAATATGTGAGAGCAGCAGCCCATCGGACAGCAAGGTCAGTGAAGAAGGAGAAGGATGAGGTCCTCCAGGCACCAGAACAGAGATTCCCCTGCCTTCCATGATGCAGGCTATCGTGAGGCAATTGCCCCCCTGTAGCCCATGGAGGTCCATGGGGAAGAAAATATCCACCTGCAGCCCATGAAGGACTCCATGCCAGGGCAGGTGGAGGCCCAAAGGAGGCTGTGACCCCTTGAGAAGCCTCTAGGTTTGCTGGACAGGACCTGTAATCCTGTGGGGGACTCATGCTGGATCAGTGAAGCTACTTTCAAGATTTGTTTTTACTTTTCATTATCCTGCTGTGATTTGGTTGCTAATAAATTCAATTAATTTCCCCTCACTGAACGCGTGTTGACTGCGACGGTGAGTGATCTCTCCCTGTCCTTAACCAAGGAGCCTTTTCTTGCATTTTCTGTCCTCTGTTCAGCTGAGGAAGGGAAGGATAGAGTGGCTTTGGTGGGCATTTGGATCCCAGCTGGGGTGAACCCACCACAGGCCTCTCAGCAACCCCAATTCCTTGAATTCGTATAGTCATCTACTGTGTCTGTATAGGTTCTGGTACTAGATGTGAACCAGATCATACTTTTTCAGCACAGTATTTATATTCCATAAACAACCAAACATTGTTGTTTGGTTACAGCTAAACAACTAAATATTCTCTTTGTAGTTCTTTCCAGAATATGTTTCATATTGCACATTCAGTCAGGAACAATAGATTCCTCAGTTTGTTTTTATTTGCTCTGTCCTCTCCTCAGCTTCTGACATTTTTAGTTTCTAAGTTTATATATTAGTAACAAAACCAAGATGTTAAAAATACATTTCAGTCTAGAATATGCACTAGAAACATTTCCATTGTTATGGGTTTTTTTTTTCCGATGGAAGGAAGAAAGGTTTTCAAGATGGGATTAAAAAACCAACGTCAAACCACTTTTTGACATCAGTTTCTGCTTTTAGAGAATTTGCAATAAAATCAAAGGAATCATAGAATCACAGAGTGTCTTGGGTTGGCAGGGACCTTAAAGATCAACTCCTCTGCTGTGGGCAGAGACACCTTTCACTGGATCACGTTGCTCAGAGCTCCACATAAAATGGCTTTGAACACTTCCGGGGATGGGACACCCACAACTCTGGCCAGAAGTGGTCAGCTGTAATTTTTTCCCTCATATAAGAAGAGATGTTCTACTGTTTTCACATAAGTTTCATATTTAAGAGAAGTGGAAAAGGAATTTCTTCTGCTTTTGAGCACATCCCAGAGCATCTTAACCACATGCATCCCTAGTTTGTTACATGAATATTGCATGGATACACGATAGTTTTTTAAAAGGTTTTGAGACCTCTGAAAGCAGGGCAATTTTGACTTAAATTTTATTTTACTGGAAGAAAATGAACTGATTCCTTTATTTCAGATAAGTTCCCTATACCTTATATTTCCCCAAAAAATTTTACCTACATTGAAGAAAAATATTATTTTTTCTATTCCTTCTCTTCTGTACTACTCTTTCTGTCTGTTTGCATTCTGTACCTCTTTTCCTACCTTCCAGATTTTTTTTTCCTCAGGACAAGTAGAACCCCTACTAATACATGAACTGGAAAATAGTGTCTCAGTTTTGGAGTCAGTATGCTGGGTTCTTTAGTGATAAGTCTGTGTACATGTTCTGTCACAGGAATTACTATGAAGTGATTGTTTCCAGTGGCCCTTGCTAATCTGCAGAACATCTGTTTCTTTCATTACTCCCACATAAAATTCTGTCATGAATAAAGAAATCTATATGATATCTAAGTTATGCAGGAATACTATCCATCTCGGTCTGTTTCTGTGCTTCTTAGTTTTGGGTAGAAACAAAGACAACCACAGTAGCAGACATTCAGTGTCCTTGCAGTCTCATTCCATCCAAGATCACACTTGAATGATTCATTTAGATGTGTGAAGGTAAGCTCTCAGGAAAAACTTTCAGATTCTGCCTTGTCACTCTTTTGTGTTTCCCATAGGAGGGCAAAAATTTAAGCAACCTTATACAAAATCATTCCCTATTACCTCATCTTTAGCTCTCTGATAAGTCCTGTAAATGTTTCATCCATGTCTCAATAAATATCTTATCACTGCTCAAAAAACTCATGTTTGATGCACTTTAAGATATCTAATTTGCATTTTTTCCAGACACAGTGTACTGGTAGCGAATGGTCAACTAATAATCTGAGATTTTTGACTTCCACCCTTTCCAAATTATAAGTTCTCAGTTTCTAGTAGAAACTGTTCTTAGTCCCCAAGTGTATGACCCTGGCCCTGGTGTTATTGAATTATATTCTACTTCTACTTCTTCTAGCCTCATTTATATCAATAGGAATGTGCCAAAAATATTTCCCTGTGGAGACTGGGTTTCCTTTTGTGTAATTAACTTTATCAAACACAAGGAAATACTTAAGAAATTTGCTTTCCTTTACATATCAGAATTGATTTGATATCACATTTGTTAATTTCCTCTATGCATAATTCCAAATGTTGCAAGGGTCAGAGAGGCATTATAACTTTTTGAATTAGTTTAACTATCTAGACCAAAAAAAAAAATCTATCCTCTCCCCTTCCCTCAAAAGCCCAGTACTTTCATAAAACACTTATCTATGGAGTTTTAGGCTACAAAAAAAAAAGCATTCACATCTGATGTGTTAATTTGTGCACTTTATTTCCCTTGTTCTGTGCATCTGTTCACCAAAAAGCAGGAAGAGACCCAGCTTCATTTGATGCCTTAATAACCTAATTTAGGACCAGACAATAAAGATTTTTCCATTCAAATGCATGCTGATATGAAATTAATTTTCAATTATTGTTATTTAGTGAATGACAGAAATAGGGCATTTAGAGGGAAACAGACAAAACACAGAAAGAGATTTGTGTTTATGTTTACATTAGTTATATGCCTGACTAATTGTTGAACAATAAATTATTTTTCATTCAAGTGATATAACTCTGTTTCTGTAGTCTGAAGCACAGATGAGGTACTTGTAAATTGTCAGTAGGAACTGTTCCTGTATGCTCTGGAATGATCTCTCAGGTGCTTTGCATGCGGTTTAGGACAGTAGCAGCAGGGACTGCACGTGTGTGTAAGGATGCTGGTCAACAGCAGCTGAACATGAGCCAGCATGTGCCCAGGTGGCCAAGAAGACCAGTGGCATCCTGGCCTGTATCAGCAATAGTGTGGCCAGCAGGACCAGGGCAGTGATTGTCCCCCTGTACTCGGCACTGGTGAGGCTGCACCTCAAGCACTGTGTCCAGCTCTGGGCTAGGCACTTCAAGAAGGACATTCAGGTGTTGGAGTGAGTCCAGAGAAGGGCAATGGAGCTGGGAAAGGGTCTGGAGCACAAGCCTTATGAGAAGCAGCTGAGAGACCTGGGAATGTTCAGCCTGGAGAAAAGAAGGCTCAGGGGAGACCCCATCACCTTCTCACAACCACCTGAAAGAAGGCTGTAGGTGTAGGTGGGGTTGGGCTCTTCTCCCAGATAACAAGTGACAGTATGAGAGAACATAATCTTAAGATGTGCCAGGGAATGATCAAGTTGGACATTAGGAGGAATTTTTTCAGGGAAGGGATCATTAGACATTGAAATGGGCTGCCCAGGGAGGTGGTAGAGTCACTGTCTCTGGAGGTGTTTAGGAAAAGACTGGATGTGGCACTCAGTACTATGGTCTAGTTGATAAGGTGGTGTGAGGTCATATGTGGGACTCAATGATCTCAAAGTTCTTTTCCAACCTAGTTGATTCTGTGATTCTGTGATTCTAATTGGTCACCTGCCTGTATGCGTTTAGCAGAACAGATTTTCAGGGAGTTTCATCCCACCCAGCCTGAGAAAATTTTGTGAGTGCCCTTCAACATATGGACAGTGACACACCACCCTGTTCTAAGATTCAGTTCTGTGCAGAAGCTTCACCTTTATGCAAAGAATTCCATTAAATTGGAACGCTTGGATTTGGGGTTTTATTGCCGATCTCCTGGAGTGTCTGTGTAGTACATCTGGTACACTTAGTTAGTACCTGCTAACCAGTTTTGAAACACTTTTCCTCAGTTACAAGTTACTAGAGAGTCAAATAAATATACATAGAGTTAATTCAGATTTTGAATGAAACAGAGAGGACACTACTCTCATGGTCTGGATTCAGGCTGGCCCTCTTATAAGCTACTTTTTCCTAGATATCTTAGGCTGATATATCTATATCGAACTGGTTTTGTTTGTGGTTTGTCTTAGTTATTTTTATTTTTATTTTTTTAATCTGGACAAATTTAATGTGATTCAATGAGGAATCTGGCAGTATACATATGCAAATATATATATGCAGATATATATACCACGGACAAATTATCAGCAAATGCCACATTCTGGAATTTAGAGCATATCTGAAATAAGATTTTTAGTTTTTTTCTTCTAAGAATAGTTTCAGAAATATTTCTTTGAGCAGTTAGCTTAATTTACATCATAGTGAGGATGGTGTTAGCAGTGGTTAGTTAGGAGTGGTCCAGTGTAAATAAAGCTGAGTTGCAGGTTGTGAAACAATTGTGACAGAAATTTAAAATTAAAGACTTGAACTTTTACTACCAACAATGATCCATAATAACCCTCTATAAACTTGAAATATTTTGTTGGCTTTTACAAGCAACAGAAGTCAATATTAAGTAGCTCCTTCACCTGCCTTAAATTGGTAATAATTTGTAACTGCTCTTTCAGGGAGGCAGATGATTTGCTAGGATTATCTGTACAGGTGAACTTATACATTTAATTTCCCTTAAGTTCCAAAGCTATAATAGCTTCCATTAAAAATAACAGTTTAATATATTGCTTATTTACAACTTGAAAGTATACATACAGGGGAAAATCTACATGAGGGAGTAGAATGTACATAGGACTTACAGCCAGCCATGCTTTGGAAAGTCAAACCAATTTAATTTGTAGTAGCATTTCAAATAATCCTTAAACTTTTCCTGACCCATGATTTCACACAGTTTTAAGAAGGAAAAAAAAATTTAAAAAGCTGCTACACTGACTTGCTAACCCAGTAATCTTTCACTACTACGTAATTTGGGAGATAACTCTATGACAGACATCCCAAATAGGAAGCAATTAATGTGATAAGCACAGAAATTTTGTCTTTTAAAACATCTTCTAATGTATTGCCAAAACACTGTTTCTGGACAACAGTTTAATAACTTGATTTTATTTACTATTTTCAATGGAAAACATTGTCAATAATGTCAGTAATAAATATAAATACTTCCACTATAAGACGCACTTAAGGAGATATTTTGTTGTTAATAGTCACATTGTTTGCAGCATTTCAAATTACATTGCTGCTTGCTAATAATAGCAAAAAATAATGCCAAATGTTCTGGAAGCAAGTCACACAAAGTACAGTTCTTTCAACTGTGCTTTTCTTTCTCTGTTTCTTATATAAATTATTCTTTCTCTTTACTTTGTGTCCGCTCAGTGTAATTTTAGAGTGAGTTACTATATCCAAGAAAAGAAAATCCTTCTTTGTCTCATTGGTCCTCTTTAGGTTGGAAGAGCTTGCAGTTAATTTTGTCACAGTTTGTTTTCAGCTTCCAGTCGTGATCAGTAATGCTGAAAGTACTGAAATATTAATCATATGTAATTCACAGAGTTCAGCTATATCCTTTTCTCTTGAAAATATTTTTTTGATTCTTCGGTCCTAAATAAAGAAATACTTACAGGATTTAGGGGTTTTTTTTGTTTGTTTTGTTTAGTTGGGGTTTTTTGTTGGTATACATTCAAGTATCTTACTGCTGTTTATTTACAACTGAGTAAACCCTTTAAGAGATGCCAATTCAATTACCTTAATCTTGCTGTCTTGTAAAAGGTGGTCAGAGCTAAACTCAGAAAGGAAACATAAACATGCTTTCCACTCAAGCTATAATTTAAGCAACCTTGTGGTCAATATTTGTTTGTAGATATGTTTTTGTGGGTTTTCTCCAAGTCCATTTAAACCTAAAAAGAAAGAGAATTTTATCTGCTATAGTCTTATGGAAGAAACCATCAACTATGTTATTTGCTGGCTATGTGGATTTAGTACTCGTATCATAGTGGGAGGAAAAAAGCCCCAAAAAACAAACCAAAGATCAAGGAATATTTTATCTGTAAAAATCTGTAAAAACCACGTGAAAATTCCTCAGATAGCAATATTACCTGAAAGAAAAATCATTCAGGATGATTGATGATAAGGTTGTGTCACCAGCCCCACATCAGCCTGTCCTCAAGACGGTCCCAGAAGAAGTTCTGTGGTCAATTGCACAGCAAACTCACCAGCCAGTTTCTAAATAAGCCAAGGAACAAGAACTGTTCCTTGAAAATTATTAAAGTCTTACAGGAGACTATGATTTGGAAAGCCTGTTTTTTAGACTAATTAACAGCACATCACTGTGTAAAACTTCATCTCTCCTAGGTGCTGGTGCCGTTTGTCAGATGTTGAAAGACTGAATAACTTTTTGCCTGTAGGAAAAGGCACTGCAAGGAAATGGCAGTCAACTGGGCTGTGAGCAGTGACAATATTCATGACACTTGAGGAAAATTTTATAAAGGCTCATGTAGAGACAACGCCAACAGAATACTTCCCCAAAGAGAGATTGAAGGCTAATGAATCAACCCTGTATAATTTTTGGAAAGATGTTTCAATAGAAAAAGTAAAGCAATAGCACATCTAGAATTACAGAAACAAGGAACCTCTGTAAGAATAACACAATCATGGCCAGCTAGTGACTATGGACATAGCTGGAGACCATAATTCAGAAGAGGTTGTGTTTTGGGTTTTGTTTTGTTTTGTTTTGTATTGTTGGGAAGGGGAGGAGAGGGTTTATTAACATGATCCACTCTGTAAAAAAAATTAAAGTTCATACATTCTTTGCTCCATTGTCCCCAAAAATGACAATGTTATCACATGAGGGAAAATAAAGTAAAATAAATAAATGTCTGGAAGGGTCGTCAGTAAGGAAATAAAAAAAAAAGGAAAGAAATCACAAGACAGAACTTGTCAAAATATAAAAGACTACCTTTGGAGGCCTCTCAACATCATACAATGTTCAACAGAGATTCTAAGCAGGAGGCATCCAGAACGCAGGGACATATCTTTAAAGTGGCGTGTTTGCATCACTCAAGAGAGCAAAACCCTCACTCCATTTTTATTATTTATCTTACTAATAGGGTGGTTTTTTGCTTCTTGTTTTTAGAAGAAATCACTATACATAAGAAGTACACTAAATAACAGAAAAAGATTTCTTCTTTTGGAAGGACAATAGTGAACTGAATATTTGGGAATATTTAGTAGTGGATCAAGGATTGTGGGGTCAGCCAGCACCTTCACAGTAATGAGTTCATTCTTAATAAGTTCCTGATTTTCATTATATTGTAAAATTATGTTATTTTTACCCAGATAGAATAAGGAAAAATCCTCAAATTGTGAGTTTTGTTCTTAATTGAGGGAGTATAAATAAATATCTTTGTTAAACAGCAGATGCAGATTTCATCATTTATATCTTGAGTAAAAAGACATTACTGCAAATTTGTAAAATAAAACATCATAGATTGTGGCTTATATTAATAACCCACATGAAGCATTCTGTAACTCTTTTTGATGTGGGAAAAAAGATTCTCATTCAAACACTTATATTTTCACAATGGGAAATGCAGACGAAACACAGTGACAGTGGTCTTTATGCAGTGGGGAATCAATGTCAGACTCTCATAATTATATCAGCATGAACACAACAGCTACCCTATGTATCACTCACCTCTACAAAGCTGCTATTAAAACTGAATGAACTCCTTAGAACTCCTTAGGAACTGTGATCTGCTTGGGTGTTCCTTTTATTTTTTTCATCATTTATCCCAGAATGCTGTATGTCAGCAGCACAACAGAAATGAAAATGGTGAGCTTGTCAATTATTCTTCTGTGCAGAAAAAGTGTTCTTATCTGAGCACAGGAAGTGTTATATCAGTACAAGGTGATGAGGTTGAGGTACACAATGGGGCTTTTTCTTAATTCAGCAGACACAAAGACAAGAATATTCTACTGACTGCCAGATGATTCCTCTGTGGTATTCTCTGTGAAACAAAGAATGTATACAACAGAAATTGCAACAGCTGTTTTAGACTGTAATGCTGGAAAAACCAAGAATGGAGGCAAAATTTCATTCTTATAAGAATGACAGAATTGTAGGGGGTAGAAACAAACCCTCTACATGTCAAAAGGTAACTACATGTGTCACTGGGAACATAAAATCCTCCCCTATTTCAAGAACTCCCTGGTTCAAATTTTTCTGCATGAGTGTGCCTTGCTTTAGAAGGCCCACCGGGATTCCATGCAGATTTTGTAAAGTCAAAGACTGCATTAAGAAGACCTGCTCATACCCTGATTAGTACCATTTCAACACTGCTTTCCTGTGCTTCCCTTCCCAAACAGAAAAGTAAATAAGACATCCCACAGAATTTGTAGTTTAATGATCTTATTTAAAATACTATTCTGAACCTATTTGGTCCATTCCCATTAGGCCTGTATTTTTCCATTTTTGGGCAGATAGAATGAAAATTGAGAACTGGATTTACAATTATTAATTACCAATGGCATTAATCATGTTTAGGAACTCTATGATAGCCTGTATTTCTAAAACTGTGTTTTCCTTTTATTATTTAAATATGCATTACTTTAGAATTAAGGTGAAATAAAATTTTCATTTGTTAAATGAAATAGAATTGAATTGTTATTTTAAACTGATCACATATTTTATGTACAGATATGCTGATAAACCCTTTTCACCATCAATAATCTCCTTATATAACTAAGCACCATACTAACAGCCTTTTAAGCAATCTTTTATTACGGTGCAGCTCAAGTGGAGCGTATGATTTCATAATTCTGAAATATATTACACAGTTTACTTTTTTTTTGAAGAATGTCTATTACTTTCACACAGGCTGTCATTGTCTTTGCAGCTATGTACAATGGAATTTTGTGTAGGTGAAGCTTGAGACAGACACGACTTAACAGATTCCATATTAACATCTGAGTAGACACTATTGTTTACATATTACTTGCTTGACCACTGTTATCAATTTGTTATAACGAGAATGCTATTGCTTTGTGAGGGGATTTTACAATATTTTTTAGGAATAACTCCAAACATTTATCAAGTGTTTTATGATCTAAATCAAATTCAAGATAACAGACAAAAGACTTTATTTAATAGACTACAGACTACAACTTCAAAATCACCAAATCCACTCTTCAAAGAACGTATTTTTTAAATTTAATACTGACCATTAAGTAAATCAGTTGAAAATCATAAAAAAGATGTAAGCCGGGCAATCAAATTTGAACATTAATTGTGCTACTTGGACTTACGGTTATTTATTACTATGCCCTTCTGAAGAGTTATGAATGCTCAGTTATCTTTACTTTTTTCAAATATTGGGAGCTTTTAAACTTGTGAACTATTGCACACCAGCAAATGGGAAATAGACAATTTATGGCAGACAGGAGAATTCAGGAACACTTTATTCATTCACTTACTTACATCTTTATTGCATTTCAGACTTGTGTCTTCATGGCCTTCTCCTACCCTCTTTTCATTCCCTAATTTTTTTATGAATATCCTAAAAGCCCAGATAAAGAAACATGTCGGAGTCAAGCTCCACTTAAAGATCAGAAAATTCTTAAAGCTGACCCAATTTCATCTCAGTTTTCCATATTCAATAGTTTGTATTTACAAAATTTAAATAGCCAGTGACTAAACAAGAAACATATTCAACCAATCAAAAAAATGTTATTGCAGTCAATATCTTAAATACTGAAAATGTACAGTATGCAAAGAAATTGTTCCACTCTTAATTTGATTCATATCTCCAGAGATCTGCCTCCACTGAAATATATGGAGGACTAGGGGAAATACAGGTTTTAAACCAATAGAAAATTACAGTTTTTTTAAACTTCCAGTAAGTTATGGAAGAATATGAATAGGTTTTAAGGCTAATATAGGTTTGTAATATTTACATCCTTTCAACAGATGGAAGTATGGAATAATCAATGGGATAGCAAAGCTGAGATGACTGTACAAGAGATTTGTTCTGTATTACACAGCAACTGGAAGAAACTCTTTGATTACAGAAGGCACAGAAAACATGGTTGAATTAAGTCTAGCAATTAAAAGTTACATCTCTTCATTTCTTGTAAGTCCTGATCAAATCAGTGTTTCTATGTAATGTAGAGATGCTGCAAAGGTATCCAGGCGGCTTTTGATTCTCTTTGAGCCACAGCCTGGAAGAATCTAGTTACTGAGAGTTACATATGGATCAAAATAGTGCAATTAGTATTTAACAATGGCAAAATGGCTGTTCTCACTTAAATTGACATTGTTGTCTAACAAGACGATTAGAGACTATCTGTCATGGTACAGTTATAGCAAAAATCAAGTTTTTTGATTGATTTGACCTCACCACATTTCTGCCGTTTTAAATGGGTTAGAACATACATCTTCCATATTTTTCTTTAGTAAAACAAAAAGTGCAAATTATCCTACTCCACCTCTGTTAAAAAAGTAGCTGACGGGAATGGATTTTTTTGAAAATGGGCTTTACTTACAGGGTTTTAGCTTAAAATGTAACTGGTCAAATAGTGTATGTTGACATAAGATCTAAACAATTACCTATGGTTTATGAGTACAGTCTCTGTGAAGTACTTATCTACAGTTTATGCAAAAATCTACTGCCAGTAAGATTTACCTGAAAGCTCAGGAAATCTAAGAAAACAGTATCTACAATAAAGTTTAAAACCCTATTAACACAAGATGGATTGGGATCCTTACGGAGATATTTCAAAGAGTTGGATATTTCACCCTAATTAGTGTCACTAGCAGAAAAATGTCAAAAGGGCCTTATGATCTATGTAAATATGCAAACTTATAGCACATGTCATGCAAATGAGATAAAAAATTGTCCTTGCTTACCTACTTAGAGATCAGAGGAGAAATGGAGTCTGGGAGTGGTTTTGATTTCGATTGTTTTACTTTTTTTGGTTTATGGGGATTATAAAAACATCAAGAAAAAGACAGATATGAGGAAAGTGCTCTAATAGGGAAGGAATACATCTCAACTTTAAACAAACAAACAAGTGTCCATACCAGACAAAACAGGAAAGATTAAAAACTTCAAGAGACTTTACAATGAGTGAGAGTCATTTTGCACTGTTGTTTGAAAACAATTATCAATAGTGTTTCTCTTGTACAGAATTGAGCACAGATCTGTGGGATCACAGAATAATAGAATGCTAAGTGTTGGAAGGGACCTTAATGATCATGTAGTTCCAACCCCTTGCCATGGGCAGTGACACCTCTCGCTAGACCAGGCCTTATCCAAACTGGCTTTGAATACTGACAGGGCTGGGGCATCCACAGCCTTCCTGGGCAACCTGTTCCAGTGTCTCACCACACTCACAGCAAAGAATGTATTCCTAATATCTAACCCAAATTTCCCCTCTTTCCATTTGTACCCATTACTCCTTGTCCTATCACTGTGGTTCCTGACAAAGAATCCCTTTCTGGGTTCCCTGTAGGCCCTCTTTAGATACTGGAAGGTTGCTATGAGGCATCCATGCAACCTTCCCCTGTCAGGGCTGAACAGCCCCAGCTTCCTCAGCCTGTCTTTATAGAGAAGGTGCTCCAGGCCTCTTTTCAACTTTGTGGGCCTCCTCTGGACTTGTTCCAACAGTTCCATGTCCTTCTGATGTTAGGGGCACCAGAACTACATGCAGTACTTCGGGTGGGATCTCACAACATCATGTGGACATTAATCCCCTCTTCTTTTTCGAGTAATGTTAATGCATGGGTCTAGTTCTCTTACTTTACATGATTATTGACGGTTTTTTAGTGTAAACTCAGCACAGGTTTATTTCTTTATCTCAAATATCTCAGTTTTTTCACTTCATTGTAGTGAAAACAAGCATTTGATATAATAACTGGTACCTTATATCTTTCAAAGATGTTCACTCTCCTGAACTGCCCCACTGCTGAGACTTTGGTGGCAAGAGCTGCTTTATACTAGTAATTTTTCCTTGAAAAGGAAATATTTGTGTTCCTTACTCCCAGGACATTTAATTAGCTCTTTAATTCACTTTTAGCTATAAAACCTAGTTTATAAGATTTTTTTTTTTGTTAAAATCACGCTTTTGGCCATGTCTGTAGTGCACAAATTCAGTGTTATGTTAAAGACTACCTGAAAAACTGGCATATTTACCCGGGGAAGTCAAGGACATGGGTACAACTGTGGGCCACAATAAAACTGGATTAGCCTGGTAGGTAGTGGCCAGGCTGATTGACTCCATCTGAAGGCAGCACTAATTATCTGATTCCCAACAATATGCTGAGCTATATTGCTCTCTTACACTTTCTCCAGTTCCTGAGCAACTTCAGTGGGATCCAGCTCAAGGCCTGAAAGTGTTTTACTTGCAGTGTGCATACACCCTGAGGCAAAATGTACAGAGCAGCGACCTCCAGAGCTGCTTCATAACCAGCCTTTCCACTGTCAAGAAACCAGCTAATTCAACATGCAGTTAATAATCAGATAAATACAGATTTAGAAACTGCCTTTAGGCAGTTCCTTTCCTAAATATTGGCTGCTCTGCTCTGCCAATTTTCAAAGTATCCTCTTAGATTTGTGTAGAAATGAATAAAATATATTTCACTTAATGATTTTGTGATCTTTACAATGTAATTCTCACCAGTGGAACCATTTTATCTCTATGCTTTCCTTAGTCATATTAAACAAATATGTTGATATTTGTGGGTACATGAGGGCTTTTTATGTGATCAAATAGACATCAAACTGTTTATGTATTCTTGGGGGCAGTACTTTGCTGTAGCTTTGTTTTATTTACAGTAAGTTACTCCTGATGTTGTGACATGCTGCTCACTAATGTCTGTTACCTGAAAATAAAAAATAAAACCAAAAAACTGTTTACAAAAAACAGTCTGTGCCGCAGACTTATTTGAGATCAGAGCCATTTTACTAAGCCAGGGAAGGTTCCCCTAATCTGTGTACTACAACCAGATTAATATTAATATTAATATAGATATTCTAAATCACCTTTTATACAAGCGATACGCAATTTGACATATGCAATGTCACTGCACTCCAAAAACAGAGATATAACAATTTCCTAAAGTGCTTCCCATATTGTATTAATAAGCTGATAGATGGAGCCCATTATCTGATATTACAAATATTTTCAATACTTTCTAAATCCAGATCAAAAGTCCAATGAAAATATGGCCAGCCCTGAACACCAAGTAAGCAGATCTAATACAAGTAAGCAGGTCTAATATAAAAACAGATTCATTAATTCCACTGAGTGTTCACTTTTGGCTGAATCTGTAGATACAATTAAATTATTGGAATGAAAATCTAGGTCTTCACTGCATTGCACTACTGCTTCTCCCAGAGGAGGTTATTTTCTTTGCAAAAATAATTAAACTTTTCAAAGTAAAATTTAATGTTAGGGTTACAAAAAATACCCAGTCAAAACTGGAAGCTCAGAAAAGCATGTTATGTCAGAAAGGACAGAAAAAAAATAATGTATTTTGATAGGTTTACAATTTTAACAGAATAATGTCACTATAACTTTTAATGAAATATCTTTTAAAGATAATATAAAAGATAAGTGGATAAAATAGAGTTCAATTAAACTTGCAGGCTTCATATATTGTCTGTTACTATGAGAGCATGTTTTGTTAAAATGCTTTCAGCATGTTCTATTTTTAAAAAAATTATTTTAAAAAACATTACTTCAATAATTAGTTCATGAATGTTGTATTGAAAATAAATAATAAAAAGGACACATTTACTTAAAGTTTAAATTAAAGTAGTTGTGCAATTCCTTCAGTTAGAGGACGTCTTTCATACTGATATTTTTGAGAGAGACAATTTGTGAGACAAAAAACCCCTTAAGGCAGATAGGCATTCCAGTTATCAATCACCCTAGTGCCTGACTGAGGAAACTTCAATATTAGCATTCTGATGTAGAAAATTTTACTCAGAAAAGTCAACTGAGTATTCTACTTTAATAGCATTTCAGGAAGCATAATGTCATTTCTGTTGGTTAGCAAAGGATCTTGAACTGTAAGCAATATCTAGTGTTTCTATGTGCTCCTAGACTTTTACCAAGATGTTTTTAATGTTGACAATCTAATTATTTTGGCCAAAAAGGTCAAATACAATATAAGAACAAATGTATGCTCTGCTTTTGTGATCTTTACAAGTACAATTACAGTTACATTTTGAAAAATAGCCTCCAAACACTGTTAAAATCAGTAGAGACAAAAAGGCACATCAAATCTTATGTATTGTGGATGTCTTTTGAGAAATAATAGCTGTGTTTACACATAGATACACTTCTCATTCTCTGACAATATTCTTGACATGACAGTCTGATTCATTCTGAGAGGGGTTGCTTGAAAATATTCTAGTGAAACACTTTCAGGCAAATGCATTATTTTTGGGGCCTTTGTTTAAAACATGTAGTAGATTGGGTTTGTTTGGAGGGTCATTTGGTTTTGACAGCATGCGCAGGGGAGAAGCTTTAATGGCATTTAAAGAATCACAAGCACTTGGGTTTCCAGCAGGTTTGCTCAAAGACCATAAACCAACTGTGTATCTGCTTCTCTCTCCGCTGAAAAAAAAATTCTCTTCACTGAAAAAGATATTCTTGCAGTTTCATTGCCACTAAAGTGGCTGGGAGGATGTATTTCAATGAAGAACTGTATGCTTCAAGATTGCCAGAGGCTCCAAATTTTGGTCCAGCCTAACTTCAGGAGGAGGGGGGAGGGGAAGCCAAATCTGAGAACACAGAAACATAAAACTCTCAAAAAAACTTTCATTTGGTCCAAATTCTTCAAAAAGCAATATTTTTTTGCATTTTTTTTGCATTTTATGGATTAAGATGATAGGAACCTGTTCCAAAGTCTGTCATCATCAGCAATGGTGGGACTTTAACTGATATTACTACATTTTGTAGTAGTTTCCCAAGCTACTCCAAATTTTGTAGTAGTATCCCAAACTGCAATATGGAAATATTCCCTTGAAATAGGAATATCTGTATGTTCAAAAGAAAAGCTACTCAGTTTTCAAAAAAAATTATAACTTGTCATTAGTTCAGTACATATACTATGAACATACTGGGAAAAAAGTAGGATCTTTGATAGATATGTGCAGTGGAATTAGATGCAAAAAATGGGATTTTTTCCTTATGTGCACAGTTTACTGTGCTCTAGTTTCCTACTGTAAGGACTGTATATACATTTATTCTTTTTCAGTCTGAACTTATTTGGTCTTGGATACAGGTAAGCACCCCAGTGATGGGAACTGATATAGCTGGTATGGCTGTTACCACTCTGGAGGTTCGTGGATCATCAGCCTACTCTAAAAATGCTTTTAATTCATTCACAGAGGAAGGTGGCAAGGGAAATTTGCCACAAATTGTCACATACAGGGGAAGTGCAAAATATCATTTTACATACAGCAGATGGCTAAAGAAAACAGCCCTTTGGATATACATGACAGTAGAAATCTTTCTGTCTCCTTTTTTTAAAAAGAAAATTAAGGAAAAAATAATGTCTGATTCTTTCCTAAAATGCTATCTGGCTCAGTACATTGCAAGTACAGTGAGGCAAAATGCCCAAAAGTTAAATTCTTAGCTTGTTTTCTTTATAACTGTGTGGGTTGTTTTTCCATGAAATCAAAAATTCTGCTTAAGTGGTTTTCAACAATTTCCCTTCTGTGTGTACTCATGCTGTGCCCAGAGTTCAGGGACCCAAGGTATCCCTGAAACTAGCACTCAAGCAGAAACCATCTCTCACACTAATTTACTCTGTACATGTCACTTCCCACTGTCCTCTTTCTTTTTTTGGCTTGAGAAACCCATAACATATTATCTTTGGCGTTTGCTCAGGAACCATAAGCAAAGCATCTATTCCAGGCCTGTCCCTTGGTATTTGAAATTTACATGTTATTCCCAATCTTTCCATTACTGCTCAGAACACTTCCCAAAATAGGAGTAATGTATAAATCATCAAAAATCAAAGATAGACCCAAAGCACCATCAAACATTTTTCTTTTTCCCTGAGTATTAGGATTGAAATGTCTTAAGGTAACTGCTGTAATTGGGTCCTCAGAATGAAGCATGTCTCCAAATACAACTGGGAGTCTCACATTACGGTGAACTTACTAGGGTAGAGGAGTCCTGATCTTGTATACATAAAAGGCTATTTGGATGCAAAACCGGTGGAAAATACTACACTCCTTAATAGTTTTATTTAAATTAAAATTTGGAAATACGATAAAAACCAAGACATTGATGGCACAGAGTGGATGTTTAGACCAGATGACCTTTAGAGATCACCTTTAACCTTAAGTGTTCAGTAATTTACTATTGAAACGTACAGGATTTACCAGTGGATGTTTCTAAGTGCTGTTTCTAACCCTATTAATTTTATGCAACAGGAGTGGGTCACAAAGATAAGTAGAGATATATACAAAATAAAGATATGTACAACAGCTTCTTTCCTATTATGTCAAGATGAAATGGAGAGGCCCTCCCAGCTGTAGGCATGGCTCGTAAGATTTGTCAAATTCTATAATAAAATAATTACTTTAAAAAAAATTCCAGTTGTCAGCTAGTTGTAAGTCTTTATGAATTTCTAAATATCTCCCACTGGTCACACTATTATACATTTGAAAGTTATTCCCATCAAAAAGACATAAGCGAATCATCCACATTTTGAAAAAGCCCACTATACTTTGTTACAGTACAAAAATCTGGATATGACTGAAATATGTGAAGCAGGTCTAATGATCAAGATGAAAGATAATAGGTTTCCAACAACCAATTTTAAATTGTTCGTGCATGTTTTTATCGGGAGAAATTGTGTTTTCATCACTAGCTTTTGATATTTTAACAATTTTACTTTCCATTAATTCAATGTCTATAAATCTAACCACAACCTGTTGTTAATTAAAATCTCAGTGAAAGACCTTATGCAGGCAAGTTTTCATCAGGCCTAAGACAATCTCATGAGTTACATTGGCTAACTTTAGTGCCCTAATTGTCCAAGTTTTCTGATTTGATTGAATCTGTTGAGTTAATTGTGTATTTCTACTTCTGACTGACACAACAGAAGTGCTTTTCTTTGAAGCTTAGGGTCATGATGCTGTGCATAAACTGGAATGGCTGATGTCTGCACATCGTGCTTCATCTGGTGTGATAGGCTTGTACATTTAAGTTTCTGGTTCTACTACTGTGTACCGTCACCCCTCTGCCTGTTACACTGGTCACAATGATATTCTTGGGAATCACAGCAGACAAAGGACAAAAATTTGTGAGAGTTTTTCAAAGATCTTGTGACACCCTTGATTCAGTTGCATATGTATAATTATTGGCAAAATGTTACATCACCCAAACATGAGAACAAAGTGTCAGCAATAAACAAGAACAGTTTAGGATGATCAGACTATTTATACAGTGTTCTAGTCCTTTGTGTGCAGGTCTGCTTCAAGAGGGAAATGAGGCAGAAAACACGTGTGCACAGGCTGTGCCTCCGCTATCAGAACGTGGCCCCTCAGGGCCTGAGCACTGCCAGCAGAGCTGGGGGCTGGCAATAGTGTTTAATTACAGCCCCAGAAAGGGTGAAGGGATAAATCAACTCCATTCTTCCCCCAGGGTTCAAACTGGGAGCCCAATGAGCAGGAGTTGGAGACATGATTGTGGCTGATGTAACATAGATAAACCTCCAGACTGGAGGCAGCAATGCCTCTGCTCAGAGCAGAACTGAAATGGGGCTTCTGGGACTGTGAGCAGGGTTGGGAGTGCTCAGAGAAATTAGGGCCTCGCTGTTCACTTAAGGCCCTGATAAATATCTGCCCCTGTTTCTTGTGTCTAGAAAGGTTTTATATTCTGCAAATCTGTACTCTTTTCTATTTACTTAAGCAGCAAGTACAGAAGACTATTCTTGGCTTCTCTTAGAGCTTACATTTAAACACACAGGAAAAGGTTTTACACCCAAGCTATTGCTGTAAGCATTACTACAGGGTCCCCAGGTAATTGTTTGGGCAATTTTCTTTCTTAATTATCTTGATAGGTTGCTGAAAGGCTGTCTTTCTCCTCTGTATGTGCTGTTTCAGCAATAGCTGTTCAACAGGCTGATAAAACTTCCTGTGTCCTGTTTATTTTGACTCAGTGTAAGATGAAAAAAGTAGTGCTTTACATAAAGAAAAAAGGTATAAACCCCCTCAAACTTCAAGTAGACTATAGTTTATAAATTTATTCTCACCATTGAGACATGAAGACCTCATTTTTTAATGGAAAACTCATTTGTACATGCTCCTTTGTCGTTAAAATAGGAACAATTTAATTATATTAAATGTTAAGTGTATCTGTTATTGAGTTATAGTAGTTATATATAGTATTATTTTTTCTATATAGTTATAGAAAAAAATTCTATATTTGCTTTAAATACTTCAAATCCTTAACTAATTAGGTTACAGTAAATTATATATGTAAGCTACCTTTGATTTAGACACATTAACAATGGAAGCACTTTTACTTTAAAAAAAGAGAGAATAGCTTTTCACATTCCTTGTTAAAAAGGTTCTGCTAGCCAAAGAGATTTCCCAAAAACTATGAATTTCTCTCATCTTGAACCAATTATCTTTCAATTATAATGTGGGTTCCAATAATCATATGGTAATAGGTTTGGGGAGGCTTGGACTTTTGTTTTGTTTTGTTTTTTCTTGCTTGGTTGGTTTTTCTTGTGTTTGGTTGGTTTGGGGTTTATTTGTGTCCCACTTTTACAAATACATAAAATGCAATGAATTTTTCATAGGACCCACAATGAATCTTTCATAGGACTCAAAATATAACATCCCCATTAGACAGACACTGCAATACCCTACAGGAGCTCTTGAATGGTCACTAAAACATCATCTCTTCAAAGTGCTCTATAGGACATAAGACCTCAATCTGCTAAAGGACATCAATACAAAGATTCAGTGTATGCATCTGCATCAAGGGTAGTAGCCCAGACACCTTTCAAAACACATGGAAGTAAATTGATATATTCAGACACAACTATATTTGACTTACTCTATGTGTCTGGCCTGAACACAGAGATGACAGTTCATCTGCTTAAAAGTAATTCTCTAGAGCCAATTTAGGCACCTGAAGAGTCTCTGAGTTTTCTGCACAGGGTGCATTACATAAAAACGTGTCTTTTTGCAGCAACAGCTGAAGACCAAATTGGATGCCATATTGTGTCTAAAATGGCTATTGAAAAATTTGCTTAGGTACCTGATATTTGCTTCCTAGATTCCAAGCATAGGACCTCAAAAAGGGATTTCTTGTCCCATCTTTTCCACTGATTTATATTTAAATAACTAGTAGCTTCATTTTCAATGGTCAGGTGAATCCAACAAAGAGGAACAAATAGGCATCTTGGCATTTAAACTGTAACACACTAAAATCTAACATCTTTTTGTTTTTTAAAAGTGTGAATTTATGTTGACCGTGATGGAATCCACCATCCATTATGTAATTAATTTTCTTAAAGGAGAATACAAATAAGTTGTTAATTCTGCCATTTTAAGTTAATCACTTTCTAGAATTAATGCATTTTAGTTATTTTCAGAAGTATTTTTTTTGGCCTTGTATTAGATGTTTTGCATCAGTGGCAGCCATCTATCTCACATTCTGATTCCTTTGTAGTTTTTTTATCCTTGATCTGCCTGGCTTCCACTCCACTGAAAAGTAGCTGTCCCTCTCCAACTTTCTGAATCTATTGCCTTCTGGGGAGCCAGTATCCACTTGACAAAATCACAGTCAGTTATGGTAAGCTTCTACTAGGCCTCAGTGGAATGGTAAATTTGGTAAAACTTCTCTCCCAGAAAAGCAATTGGAAGACTTAGGTGTTCCTCCCTCTAAATGGCATTTAGCACAGTTGAGAATAGTAACTATTAGACCTATTCTGGAGGGACAGGAAAAGAAGACTTTTAATCCCATTAAATAATTATTTTAATGAAAAGTTGTTACAGAAATGGTTTTAAATCTTTTCATAGTTCCTTCACATTTAGAATGAAAGCATGCTTACTTTAATTTTATTTCTTGTGTTTCAAGTCTCTACTGGTAATTGTGAAGTTCCCATATGAATCAAATTGTAATTTAAACTGTATCAAGGTACTAATATTAACTTCTACGTCTTCAATCAAAATTGGAATCAACCAAAATTCCAATAAAGTAATTTTAAAGTGTGATAATTATTTTGACTGTAGCCCCAGTGAATGTTACTTTGTCATTACTGGCAACAGCCACAGGCCTTCTGTGGTCATTTGGGCTCCTGAGTGCAGGGGCTCAGGACCTGACTGGTCTTGACCTGCTTTTACCTTACTTTAACTGCTGTCCTTCCACCAAGTGCCTATCGCCCAGCCTATTTCAGCTAAAAACCCGTGAATACCTTATGGCGAGGGTGTGAGAAACTCAGACAAGATGACTGCAAAGCAAACAATATCCTTTTGCTTCCTCTGAGACTGGGGGGAAGATATTCCAGGCTGTGAGTGTAACAGAGGTGTAGGAAGCAGCCTGTGGAAGGAAATGTGTAGAGGGAAACCCAGGCAGAACCCAAAAAGAAAGCTTCTACATCACATGCCTCCCAGAGAGGAGTGCAAACTCCTCAACAGGAGCTCCCAGCAGAGACCTGTGTTCACTTTTCCCAAAGTTTGTCTCAAGTAATTGGATTTGGAGTGAAAGATATTGATGCTGGAGTAGGACTGGCTTACTAATGCTCATAAATTACCCAAACCATATAAAATTTGCTTATACTGGTGGACTTGGTCTTTTCTTCTCTCATTGCTGAACATGGTTCTGTCACTGCAGTCAGTGTTTAGTTATCTGTCAGACTTCAGGTTACATGGCAGGGGCTTGACAATATCTCATTTTTTTTCCTACAACACATATATTTGCTGGAGTCATATAAGCAGTAATGACAATATCCTTGACAAAATTACTTTTATAATGTTGGCTTTGGACATTATTAATTTTCAATACTACTTTGTGAACTAAAAAAAAAAAAAATTAGGTTCTATCCAAATTTAGTTTGGTTAATCATGAATCCTCAAATGTCAATTTCCTTTTTATTCTCAGCCTTGTCTTCAGTCTGTTATGGAGAAATCCTCTTCCTTCTATGTCACAAAGTTAGTTTTCAAAATCCCTTGACATTCTTGTTCCTTTTATAGTTATATTGTGTTATGGACAAATTACCAAATAATCAAAGACAGATAGTGAAAGTCTCCAGTGAGTGTAAGATTTTGGGATTTTAATTAATTTTGACAGGTACTTGAGGATTATTATTATCTTTCCTGACTTTGTCTTCAACTATCTGAGTTATGAAGCAATATTCTTTTAATATGTGAGCTATAACTGTTTATACATTTAAAGATCTAGGTATTGTCCTCTATAAACATCAACCATCAAATGGAATACTTTCTAGAAGGATAAAAATACACCATGCAGAAATCCAGAAATATAATAAGAAAAAAAATATGTCAAAGATTATCAGGGTAACAAAGGATGTATAAGAATCATGCGTGCTCTCTCTCTCAGGGTTTCACCCCTCTCATAAATTTTCTGCCTAATTTGGATGAAATTTGGAAATTTGGAAAATCTTGCCTGCTTTTATTAGGGCATCAGCATATTGTTTGTAGAAGAAAAATAGCTGTTTTCTATGGAACTGTATAAACAACACTCTGTAACTTCTGATATCCACATCAAAAGCTGCCAAGATATTCAATTTCAAGCAGCACTCCACATTGTTTAGTAAACTGATAGTTTCATGACAAGTATAAAACCAGAAAATATGTAAAATAAAGGGTGGCCTTAGCTATTTGCAAACTACAAGAGCAAGAGCGAAAGTTCTATGAATAGCACCATTCTTATAAATACAAAACCTCTCAGTTTGTGGGGTTTTTTCCCAGCCATGTAGGTAGAATAAAGGATCCTTCAGTGTCACCTGGCCCAGTGATTTGATTAGTGAGAGATCCCTCTTCCCAAATTAAGGTGCAAAAAAGACCATCTGCTGAAGTAAATGATATGTATTTTATTTAACAATAAATGTGAGGTAGAGAGAAAGAAATCGAAAAGGGGGTGGGAGGGGAAGGAGGCAGGGAGAGAGAGAGAGAGAGAGAGAGAGAGAGATTGAGATATCAAGCAGAAGATAGTCTTCACCCATAGATCCGGCAGAATTCTTTTGGTTCTTCTTCACCCTGGGCTTCTCAGTGGTGGGGGTCCCAAGGTTGTTCAAAATTTTCACTATTTATGCATTTTAGAAAAAAAAGGAATTAATGATCATTGGCTACAATGTTCTCTTATTCTGTTGGTTAAATGATTCCCCTGCTTCTAATGCTAATTAGTCCCATGCCCAGTTTTTCTCTTGAGTCAGTGGGTTTCTTGGGTCAGTGGGCTGTGAGCTGGTCACTATCTCCCCTTGCTGAAATTACCTTTTACCAAGTCCAGGCTGTTTTCAGCACAGCTGCTGAGTTGGCTTTCCTTGTGACCCATAGATTCTGCGTTCTTTGTGTCCATTATCAGTGATAGAGTCTTCTCCCCCAGCTTGTTAACCTCCCTCTAGGTCTGAGAATACAATAGCACCATCTTTTTCTTATCTCAAGTTCCCAGTTGGGTCCTTTCAGAGATTTATTTTGATCCCATATAAAAAGGCTTTATTCAGGGTGAGGGGGTTATTTGGGAAATAATTTTATTGGAAGAGGAAGTGCAATTGTGTGGCACTTTCAACCTGACAGCTTTGTCATTTTCCAACTTGCAGCTACATGGAAGGTAAGGTACAGAAGAAGCAAATGTGCCACCTTACTTTGTTTTTCAAATTTCTTTCTGAAAATACCCATCCCTGGGGGGCAGCTTTCAACTGTAAATGTCTTTCTTTCCTCTTGTGGGTGTCATCCCAACACAGGCATATTCCTGATGCCTACTGTCTTACATAAATGAGAAATAAAATTATGAGTAAGAATAAACAATATGTTACTGTCAAAATGTTTTTCAAATGTCTTTTTGATGCAAGATTTAAATAGAGAGGTTTGTCTGATGAATAATGTGTAATTATTGTTGTTCGGTTTGCCTTTTATTGTGAGTGAAAATTTCTCCTTTTCTGCTTCCTAAACTACATAATGTACAGTGTTGCTTATTTATGTAATTCAGGCTCCATTTAACAATTGTTTTCACATCTTCGTGTTTGCTAAAACTAAGTATCACTTAGCCAAAAAGCCATAAAATTACAATTATTTATAATTTATTCTCAATCTGTTTAGATTCACATTAGTACCAGTAAACTACCTCTTTATGGCCTAAAAGAAGTTTACCTCTAAATAAATATTGCTAAATTACAGCTTCCTGGTTCCTCTGTATCTTTCAGAAATCATTCCAAAAAGACCTTCTAACTAAAATACTTAATAGTTTGCATCTGGATCATAAACCCCCACCTAGTATCTCTTCTCCTGAGACCCTGTACATACCATTTTCCTTCCTTTACTGAATTTGAAAATGTCCTCTGACAAGTAAGACTTTAAGGTCGAAAAAAGGCAAAGATTTTTCATGCAACTTGTCCCCGTCAGTCTCCCAAATGATTTATGCAGTCAAAATAGTACAAGTTACTTTTGTAACAGTAACTGCACCCTTCTCTGGCTTCCAGCACTTCACAATCTGAACGAGGACAAGAAGACACCACACATTGCATCCTTTGTTTGGATTCTCATTTTCTGCAACAAAAATCTGTTTTCTTGTCTCATTTTTCCCCTCTTTGGACCAATATTTTTGAGAGAAAAAAAAAATCACTTTACTTTTGATAACAAAAGATGTTTAATTTTAATATTTTTCTACATTATGTCTATAGAAAAACTAATCTTTAAAAGCTGTTTTTAATTTCCCAAAACAGTTCTGTGATGCACATTTGTAGTAATTTCGAGATTTTGAGTAATTTTAGACTTTTTCACATTGAATCTTCACTGCTTCATATTAACCTGCCAAATTTAGCTATGGTGAAAAGAGCTCAATGGACTTCATTGTACAACAGGGCTTTTTCGTTTTAGTGGTACTAGCACATCATTTGCTAACATGCATTTGCAATCTAAAAAATATTTGTTTTGCTCCTCAGATGTGGAAACTTCAGATTTCTGTGGTGTCTCCATGGGTTAGGGTTTTGGTTTTGTGCATTATAAGTAAATTCCTCACTGCCTATTATGATTTATTACACTGAGAGGTGTTGAAAGTTGAATCATGAAATCTGAAGTCTGGATTCAGACCAAAAACACCACAGGCATATATTTTGCACTAGGGATGCTATGAAAATAGGCCATTCTGTTGCGAAACATATATTAAGAAGCCCCCCCAAAACGTTAACTGTCGTAACTTCAGACTCCAAAGGTTAAGAACTTCTATGCTAACTATCAAGAGATGTTTAACTTGGACCTTGCTTATTTTACATAATGTTTTGGTTCTCTCACCCTCTGTTGCTTTATTCTGACGTATTTCTATTGTGTAAAATTCTAACACTTGAACTACAATGACAACCAGAGTAAAATAGTAAATGATGACTAAAACACTTATATTGGGTTTTTTGTTTTAAAGTATTTCAACTGTTTGAAGAATAAGAAGTAAATTACTTCTTGCATTTAATTAAATTTAGGTTAAAGAACGCAGAAAAATATTTGGAAATACCACACTGACAATTATCTACTGCCTTCATGTAGGTCAATACCAGAACCACAAACTGTTATTTTTGATACACCCAGAATAAAATACCGCTCATTCCTTACTATTAATACACCACACTACATAATCTATATGGATGATACATTCATATTTCAGCTTGCATGTTTAGACATTTTAAAAAACAACATATTTTAAAATTTGAAAAAATAATTACTTTTCTCACAAAAGAGAACTTAAAACTGTTGAAAACTGTACAGTGTTTATTGAATTGGGAATTATTTGAGTAGCCAATGCAATACACATCACAGAGTCAGAATTATCTGATAGATTTTATAGCTTAGAAAGCATTCCAAATACTACCGTACATCAATCACTTGTTTACATTATTTGAGTAGGTGAAAAACCAGAAAGTTGTGTTAATTATCCAAATTATCCCATTCTTGCTTACTGAAATACACAAGTAAGATCTGCAGCATTGTTATAATTTTAAGTAGTTGGAACTTGATTAACTTTGTTGTCCTTAAATCCATGACACAAACAGAAACACAAGCCTTGTTATTCATATGAACTAGAATAACATCATAAAAATTCAGGGTTTGAAGATGTTAACAGCACTTGTGATAAAACTTAAGAATCTAACAACTTTGAAAAATGAAGAAAATAAAACCTTTCAGTAATTTTAAAATTATTTCATTAAAATAATACTTATAGATAAATTTCTCCTTATTTTTCTGATATAATTTTATAGACTTCTTTAAAAATGTTTTAAAATTTTATTCCTTATGTTCACTATTAAGTTTATTGGATCTAAAACAGAAGTGGGTTTTTTTACCCTTTTGAAATTTGCCACTATTGAAAAAAGAATAAATTTTTTAAAGTGCAGTGTATTTTAAGCGATTACTCTGCATGATGAAATTAAAGATTGTAGAAAAAAACTCCACAAAATATGCAGTAAACTCCAGAGACTGAGGCATCATGGGTGTATGGTGAAGAATGGAACTGGAGGAGTAATGTTTTGGCACAGTTCCCATCAAAAAAAACCAACCAAACAAACAACAAAAGTAATGCAACACAGAAGTGCAAAACCTCTCACCATTATTGTCAGTAGTAAAAGATACTTTTCACTTAGAGAATAAGTATAGATGTAGATGTGTGTATGGGCTGGGGTGTACGTGTGTGTCTGCATTCAGTATTTCACATATATATGTTTTACAGAGATGTTACTTTTTAGGGTAAAAAGGCTATTTGGGGGAAAAAAGTATCTTGAAGCTTTAGAAAAGAAGCATTAACTGGGGAAGCAAAAATATAAGAATCTTTGCAGATACAGTAGAATATCCACATATATCCTTTACTGAAAATTAGATTCTGAGTGATTGATATCTGCTGTTCTTCTGCTTTTCCAAGACAAATATATTGTTTTATTGAAATAGCTTTAGGAACCCAGCTTCTCTCCTGTATAGCTGGTCTCATGGAAGATTCTGATATTAAGTAGTTGTTTATGGGTAGAGACCTAGAGGCTGCATTTGTACTAATAAGTTAAATAGCGACTAGAAATGTCATCTAGCACTGGAATATGACCATCTGTAATTTTAAATTAATAGCATGGTCCTTAGCAGACTTCTGGCCCATGTCAGCCATCACTTTCCCAGCAGCTGCCAAACACAGCTACATTGCAAAGGTCATTCCCAGCAGGCAGCGTGTTTGCACTCGCACTGTTTAAGGGCCAGGGTGGTTTATTAGTACCATGATGGGCTGCTCCCAGCCAACTGGCCTGAGACCCAGCGAGCATTTCTGGGCACACCTGGTGCCTGCTATTGTAGGCACAGACTCATTGTCCAAGGTGAAATCCTTTCTGATCCTTTTGCCAGCACTCGGTAGTGCACAAAATGTGTCTTTACCAGTTAAATAACCATCATTGGTTTACTATGTGCAATACTGTAGGGCAAATAGAAGGATTTTGTTTTGACCACTACACTCTGGGTTGTTTTCACAGACTCTCATCTTGTTAAACATATTAATTCTAGTAAAGCCTTCTCTCTATTTGGAGTCATTGTTTTTTTCACCTCTCTACACAGCATCCACTTAAAAAGCAAATTGAAACACTGTTAAAGCTGTAAAGTCATTGAAGAAAAATCCCATAAATTATCTATATTTGGGGAAATTGAGACAGGAGCTTGGTTCTGCTCTCTATACTATCTGCCACGGGTTTATAGGACTCAATACATGATCTTATTATGAAATTAAGTTTTTTTCTGAAAATGAGCCAAAGACCTCTATCAAGCTAGCTGCCTATTTGTTTCTCTTCACAGATTTTAGAAGTCAACAAGGAAGGTCCGCTCTGCTTAAAAACTGTTAAGTCTTTTTTCGATTTTTTGTGTTGGTTTTGAAAAAGAAAAAAAGAAATTAATTCACCTTTTCTGCCCCATTTGAATTAATCTATAATGTTTTTAAAAGATATGAGTTTTTTGTGACTTTATGTGCTTGACAGGCAAGAAACCAGACAGAAAATCTGCATATATAACATCAGATATTTCATATTTAGCTTATCAAATGGAATTCTCAGCTGTTCTGTAAATGAAAGAATTCTTTAAAGGGAGCATAAAGTAGGAGTTCTTCCTGTACATATTTTGTCTCCCCTGTTCTGCTTGTTTTCTTCCTTAGCAATATAGTTGTTATGCTCAGTATGCTTTCCAACTAGAAAAAGAGCTTGCATCATTTTCAGCTGTCATTTTAACACGTCTCTCTCTCACAGATACAGACGACTTCTACCTGTAGCTCTGAACTGAATTGGTCACAGGGCAGCGTAACCCAGGGATATCACTTGCAGCCCAACACCACATGCATTAGAGTATTCTCCAGGGTCAGTCAGCTCTGGGGTTGGAAGAAGTGCTTCCCCCTCCTCCACTGCTCTCACCTGGTTTTGGAATTGGTTGGAGAAATGGTGTTTGGCTTTATTTGGTTTTGAGGTTGGAAATCTCCTTTTCTTACAGTTTTAGTAAAATATGCAATCCCTTCTGTGGTTTCCCCTGGGTATATTGCCTGTTGTTTTAGTATAGGCTGAGCTGCTGTGAAGATTATATGCTCTGTGTCTGGTCATTGTAGAAAGACACTTCCTCTTGAAGGAAGAAAGTAATCAGCAAAATGTATCTGCAAATACCTGCAGCACCAAACCCTTGTTAAGTCAAAAGGAGCAAAGGAGGAGGCATGAACAGCATCTATCAAGTAATGCAGCAGCTCAGCATGCCTTTTGAATTAGGGCTTATGTGCAGGTGCACTTGAGAAATATCCTTTTCAAGCACAAGCTCTTAAAGGATGGGAGTTCAGAGGCCACCTGTCCTTCTGTGGTAGTAAATCTTTTCAGACAACAGCTGAAACAACTGCCCTTAGAATTCATGTACCACTGGCTCATAAATCACATTCCTAGGGAATCATCATGTTGTTACCACTGATGTCAGACTCAGTTCTCTTAAAAAAATCACTGTGACCATTTGCATGTATTCCATTAGCTGAATACAGTGATATTTAATGCTCTTCAAATTAAAAGATATGTATATATCTAAATATAAAATTACTATATTATCAGGAATATATGACATTCTTCAAAGTGAAAATACACTTTATCCACTTTTCAGTATGTACCATATGTTTTGTGACTGCAGAGCTATCCACTGCAAAGTTTTGTCCCGAGAAGGATTTGTATTTTTCTCCATGTAATAACTGAAATCACTAACATTCAAAGCCAATAGCAGTGTTAGTTGCATCCTGACACTTTCCATGATGATTGTTTAAACAGAATTAGTCAGAAAAATTAATGAATTTCAGAGTGTCTAAGTTAAGTCAGTTAACTATCTACTTCATATTCTGATTCAGTTTTAAGGTTACTTAAAAAGAATTTAACTTAATTCACTTCTAATGAAGATCTAAAAGTATATATTAGTATTTACTTTGATAAATTTTTATTTGCAGTAGGAGCCATAGAGGCGCGTCTACTGGTGGCTGAGACCTTCACAATTAGCGGGATAGACTTGAGTGCAAGAAATCAAATTACATTAAATATTATTTTATTCTAAATGGGAAGGAGTTACAAAGAGATTTAAATCTGCAATATTGTTTCAATTACATAATTATTTAGTTGGGACTAAAGGCTTTTCTTCCAAGTCCCTTCAGAAAGTCTTTAATAGTTCTTAATATTTCAGGAATGGGTTTGCATATTTGCTTTTTTTTTTCTCAGAATTTTTCTCTTTTCCAACTCTTTACCTTTTGAAAATGAACAAAAATTCCGTGGAAGTGAGGCAAAAAAATCTGCATTAAAGCAAATTTTATGAGAAAAAAAGGAGCTAAATTAAAATACCAATATTAGAATATCATTTACACATATCAAAGTTGATTATAATGTTGTTGTATATTTACAACACCATCCAAGGTACTTTATAAAACAGAAGCATCAATACTCAGACATGGTAGTGAAATATCTGAACAAGTTAATATTTCTTAAGACAGTCATTACAGGCGGAGTGGTCATTTTTTTTTTTTTCTGTTTGTCATCTGAATTAAACAAAATTTTACACTTTAGGGACAAATGTCAAGTTTTTTTCAAGTGGCTTTAGGTGCTCATTTTTATGGGATATATACTGAGAGACCTTTCAAGTTGGCATCTTTTAAAATCAGGGCCATTAAATTGTTTCAAGCTGGACAAAAATTCCTAGGAATTTTTTTTCTCAGTCTTGACCTGAAATCTTTGCCTTTATAAACATAACAAAACTCTTGAATGTGGAATAGATTATCTCCAGTGGCTATCTAGATGTGTATTACATGCTCTTTACTATAATCTTAGGATGATGGAGCTCCAAGTATAATATATTCAAGTACCATACATTATTGCTGATGAGGTTTCAAGAGAATTATTCTGAGCAGGGAATGTCATGCTTCACATGCATCTGCTCTAGACTTGGAGTAAAAGCCAGAATGTCTCTTGGTTAGAATGCTAATGCATACATTTTTTTCTACTCAGTAAATGGGAGGACCCCTAATTACAGAAGATCTCCTGTTCTAATAAGTGCAGAATCTCCACAGCCAAAAGCACAACATTGCTCCTGCACAGTACATACTTGGAATACACACCATTCCAGGACAGTGCAAACAAGCCTGCATCAGATTCTACACATGGAAGAGCTGCAACCACTAATTGGATATCACTATAGAGGCTATATTCCATCTGGATTTGGACGCAGAGCCTTGAATCCAAAACAAGCTGTCAGTCATGGAAATGCTTATACCAAGTCCCTGCGCTTAGAGTTATACAGGAGGTGACAGAAGGTGCTAACATTTTCTCCTCACAGGAAATTAGGCCAGCAGCTGAAAATTTTGAACCTGTTTTCAATGTAAAACCATTTTAAAGCTGATTGTGTTCAGCGATGAGCCTGTCCATCAGTATGTTCTGACAGAAATATACTGAAGTACTCTGCAGTGGGCTAAGGATGTTCCATCTGCCTGAGCTCAGTGACTTTGAAGAGTTACCTGAAACAATACTTTGTGTTATCACAGTCACCACAGACATTTAAAAAAAAAAATCCACCCAAACTATCAGTTCTGACCTCCCTTTTCCTGCCTCTACCTCATGGCAAATTGCATTTAATATGAGACATAAGCGCTGTGAAACTTGCAACTGATTAGGTTGTGGCTCAGTGGCTTACTTGCGAATTAAGGTCAAAAGTTTGTAGTGTTACCTGTTTCTAACTGCTTCAGAACATGATTTTTGTCACTGAGCAGCAGGGAGGATAATGTGTAAAATTGAATTATTGGTATAAGAATGCCATAATTCTGACCTGATGAAAAACCTTCGACTTTTTTTGAATTTCTGAGTAAAATAATCTCTATATTTTTAGGCAAACATCATCTCTATGTACATGGAAAAATAGATTCCTAGCAGATTTAAGGTTTTAAAGGACCTTCTGTGTTTTTAGTGGACAAATGAAAGGCATATTGTTCTTTATATTCAGCCTGACAAAGAAATGGACCACATTCCCTGTGAACCTTGCAGTTCATTCATGTTTCTAATATGTAGCTGCATAAGAGGGAGCCTGCCTGACTACCAGTGGTCTCTGTGTGACATGGTCACTCCTGATCCTGGAGACACATCTGTGATACCAGCTCCCTGTTGGAACCATAGCAGCCAAAGCAGAGACATGTGCAGTTACTCTTTGTGCTGGATCTTTACCTGCTGAAGTGCCCCTTTACCCAGTCCATTGATTCATCCCACCCCTGAACGGTCCATTTCCACCACACCTAACTCCAGCTGGGTTGAGGTACAGCTGTTGGCATTAGGAATTCCCTCTGTGTATACCCTGTGCCATGAATGACATTCATGTGACCTGACAGCTTACAAGCTCTCTTGACAAATGATGCTAATATGTAAAGCCAATATGGCCTTTGTAAAGAGTTTAAGGAAGATGACATATTTTCCTAAGGACTGTTTTTTGTGTTGACAGTCTTTTCATCCATTTTGTTCCCTGAAAATAATTTAAAAATATTTGTAAAATTCACAATGTGTTCTTAGAAGTTGAACTGGCCTCTTTTTTTCCTTTTGTGGTGTTTTGCTCATTTTTTACTTCTCTTGATGCAAAATACCTGTGTTTTCTACAGAAATTCTTCTTTACTTTGCACCTTATTAGCCAATTGCTGCCAGTATGTATGTGTAACATTCTCATTTATGAAAGGCACAATATATCAGTACCAGAGGTGTACAGAAAAATGCTTTTGTGATTATTACACATTTATAGTCAAAGTACATTTTCACTAAACCATTTTTGTAAAAAATGAGTGAAACAGCTTTTAGACCTGCTTAGACCTTTGCACTGCTTCATCATTTTTCCAGAATTTTTGATCAGTTTCACAGAGTAAGTAATTTTCATGCCTACGAAGATTCTTTTGTTTGCTATTAAGACTATAACAAACCACAAAACTTCACGGGACCATCTCTTCGGGATTCTACAAAAAAATAATTTCGTATTGCAGTCAGCAATTTTGTGGCACACTGATTCCATACACCAAATCTATGGTTCATGTTTCTTTGCTCTTGTCAAATACGAAACACTTGAGTGTGGTACAGTAGTAAGTTATCTCTGATTGCAGAGGATGCAGTCTGTTCCAGCTGCTGAAGTGGAATGTCCTTGTTCAAGAAGCAATGAGTTACCTGGAATGAAGTTTTTTAGGAGACAGCTATAAATATCAAAGACTACAAATTCACACCTCTTTGCTAAAAGAGATCACTTGGGAGGAAAAAAAAATATATATATATATATAGAGTTTCCATGGGTTTGCAACTTGGAATTTAATCTGTGGCCTACTAAAAATACCTCATTCATTTGTTAATCAGTGGGATACTTCAGAGAAAGGGGATCAGAGGAAAGATTTTAGAGGTCAATAGAAGAGAATAATGTAATAGTCTACCTGTCTGTGTTTCCTGAACCTCTTACACATGCTATTTCTGCGGTTATCCTGTGAAGTTTCAACTCCTCACTTCACTATAGATTTGATTTTTCAGCAATTTGAAGGACTTTTTTCTACTCCCAAAGTAGTTGTCCACAGCATCTGTGCAGAGCTGGCAGCACAGAAAGCAGGTTTTCATTACCTTAACATCTGCTGAAAAGATCCCAAAGACATGACTTGGGCTGATGTGATATTTGGAAAAGAGATCCATCTTCATAAAAAAAATTAAATAAATAAATTATGGCACTCACCTGAGCCAGTACAGATGTTACTAATCACATTAACTTTATTCCAGATGAGAAAATATATTTCCTAATGTCCTGCATGAGGCTATGCTAAAAAAAATCACTATATCCAATACTGAACAGTTCATGTGCAGTCAGTGAAATCTTTCCATCAGCTAATTTAAAAATTGCAATGCATAGAATTGAGGTAATCTGAGAGTTTCATACACAGGGGGATATTCAGACAAATAATCAGAACAGGAACTAGAGAAACAAAATGTGATATTCATGATAATGAGATCCTAAAAGAATACTACCAGGTCATTAAAGGATAAAAATACGAAGAATAAAAATCTCTAAATAATATCAGTAGAGCTTTTCTGCAAGAGAAAATGGTCACTGTGGAAGAATGAATGAGAAGAGCAAAATAAATTTTCGTTAATTTTCTTAGGAGCTAATTAAAAAGTATTCACTCCTTCGAGACATTTGTTCTTCTTTTCAAGACGCTTACTGGTGCAGTGGTGCAGGCTGCTCTTTTTTTTTTTCCCCCACTCATTTTTGTTTCTGACCTCTTGCAAGAGAGAACACCTGACAGCTTGGAACTACTTCTTCAAAAACAGTACTGAGCACTGATGTCGGTGTGTCTGGTCCCTGGGTGCACTGCAGAACTCTGTTCGTACTGCTGGATTGGGAGGTTCAAGCCTGCACTTGAACATGAACTCCCTCCTCCCATGTTCCATCATGCTCTGCCTCTGACCTGCAAGAGGACTCAGCTGAGTCTTGAATCTGAACCCTTGGGCACAGCAGGAGTACAGATGCTCAAGAACAGACAAGTCCCGATCCAGGACTTGAAGACAGCTGAAACATAGTATAGCTGTAACAAAAAAATTTTGCCAAATGAGTCCTAATATTCTTCCCCTGGTAGTAACATCTAGCTCTAGAAGCCATTAGACAGAAATTATTTGTTTCATCAAATCAGAGAGTTCCCATAGCAGTTGAAAGTCTTAGTACTTTCTGAAATCCTATCAAAAAGTCCAATTATATCTTTTCAAACTTCTCCTCATATAAATTAATCACAAAAATATTCCGAAGAAGATATTAACAGAATTTTTACACTGAAACAAACAAAAGGTCCAGATAGGTTAGCTTCATGTCATCCCACTGAAATCTTAATAAATACCTGTCTTTTGAGTTTTTTTAAATCTAAATGTACCAAGTTGCTGTTAGATGTGAGAAAAGAGAAGAGATCAGCTCCTAAGCATTCAGAGTTACTTATCTGGGTTCTGGAAGGCAAATATTTCTGTCAGAGCATGCTTAGCACAAGATGATTTGCTTTTTTCTTTCTTTTTTTTCTTGTTTAACCAAAACTGCAGTTCTCATCAAGGTAAAGACATCCAATGACAAAACTGTTTAAATCCTTTTCTTATATTTACAGTTTGCTGTGGTGCAAGAGTATTCTTTTCTTTTTCTTTATTTTCTTTCTATTTTCCCTCCTCATACTGAGAAAGCAGTTGCCTATTAACAATTCATTTGGGCTTAGATATGGATCTTAATTAACAGAAAAATTGTGAGCAGGCACTAAATCCCTGCCCAGGAATAGAAAAGAGTCCCAATGGCACAGGTTTTCCCAGCATCAATTTAATGAACTACCACTATCTAAATAGACCAGATGACCGGGAGAGGATATGTCTTTATTAGACATACTTCTTGAAATGTGCTGTGTGAATAAAAAACCTAAACATCATATTCTATCCTTCAGGAAGTACATAGGCTTGTACTAAAAGAAGAATATAGAAAATGAGCCATACTATAGTCTTTAACAAGAGCAAATGATAGAGAGAAAATATTGTAGTAAGATCTGACCAATAATCCAGCCTAAACAGTTTTTTTTTTTTCTGTTCTGTCTAGAGGCAATACTAAAATTTTCTGTATTTTGTTTGCCTGCTTTTCCTGTCGAATTCCAGTATCTGTACATAGAGTGAGCTGTATCATTAGCTTCAACAACCAACAGTCTGATGGTTTCCACTTAGGATGGCAAGTGAAAGAAGTTCAAATCAGGAGAAAGAGAAACTTGAAATACTGTCCTTCTATGTAAGTGACCAAAAACCTTACCCGTTGATGTCTTACTTACTAAAGAAATACAATGAAGTAAAATAAATTCATCATAACTTTAAGACATTTCCAGGAAAAACAAAAACAAAAAGAAAAACAAAACCAAAATCAAAACAAACAAACTGACCTCAGAATGTTTCCATAAAAAGATTTGCTGTCGGGGATCTAACATTTTCTGACTAAAATTGAAGTATAGGCATGAGGATGGACCATCCAATCTACCAGGACTTCATATAGTATGATTTCTTGTTTGTACTGTACAGAGCCCAAGTCACAAGTAAGTTTTCTTTGTGTTAGATACATAAGAAAATTTAGCTGTGCTTTCCTAAGCTAAAAGTTATTTAGACAGCTGAATTCAATTTATCAAATAAGGAAAAGAATAAATTCTAATTCCATTATTACGTTTATCAAAGTTGATTTGTCACTCATACAGTGTAGGTCACACTTTATGCCCAGTCTGAATATCCACACCATTTTTTTTCTTTTTGATTTAGAGTACTAACATAGACATCCTCAGGTAGCGAAAAATGTGCATTATTTTCAAAGTGTTGGGTGTTTCCCACCCTTATTTAATCTTTCACTGCCACTTCTTTTGTAAAAGCTGCTGGTAAGCTTTTGCTGATGCAAATTGTCCACTTGTTTTTGGTCCTTTGTTAAAAGGACCAGGTGGTACAACAGGAACCTCGTTTGGAAAAGTGTTTTGTCATCTGTTCTTCTAATGTGCTGCTTTTCTTCAATGAATAATGTTTCCTCTGACTCAGTTTCCTTTGTAAATTAAACTTGCATTTTTATCTCAATTTACTTAGGTTTTTTTCATTATTAAGGAATATTATATCATATTGAGATCAGGCAAATTGTTCCTTTCAACCCTCTTTCCCCATTGTTTCTCTTTTATAGTCAGAAAGCAAGACTGTTATGTTGAGACATAAATTAAATCTATTTTCCAGACATTCCATATTTTCAACTTTCTCTCACAGTTCTTGAAAATTCTGTGATGTAGATTACTTGACTATAAAAACATGAGCACAGTATTTTCTTTGAGTTTTTACTGTTACATGTAGCTTTCAGTTCTTCACTTTTGTCCACAGTAATGATGGACATTTCCATTAAAATTTTTTGCAAAAGTATTTGTCTATTTCTAGGAGCACTGACAAATTATCATTTCTATCCACCTTTTCCTGCAATGCACTGCTGTTTCACTTTGGTTTTCCTCGTTCTTTAATCAATTTCTATAGTTAAGGAGGTTTTGCTTTTAATTTTTTCTGCAGGGTCTGACTCCTCTAAACTTCTTGACCTCTAAGACAGACTCTGCTGGTTTTTAATATCCTTTCTGAAGTCCCGTTCTACAGTATGTTCCCTTTGTCTGAGATACCAATTTTAATTATTTTTTTATCATTAATGCTTTTAACAAATTCCTGTGTCAGTTTAATTCTCTAATCTTCTCAAATTAATTGATTCAGTTGAGTTAGTGAAAAACTTCCCTTATTTGCTAGAAGGCTGGCCTTTTGAAGGCAAAAAACTCAAAATCCTACCTGCTTGAATTGGTAAGTCTTAAATTAGACTGATTCTTTAGTTACTCAGCTTAATAATTTTTAATTGTTTTTTCAAACTAACATATACCTGTCCTGTCATCACAAAAATGAAATGACACTCTTGTGTCACTGCTCTTAGTCTTGATTTCATTGATGCCACTACTAGAAAAATAATATAATAATGAACTTTATTTCGATATTTGTCTGTATTTGAACTTGGGCAAAATATTTCTGGACAGTCATGTACTATTCTGTGGCCATAGACATTTGTCATAAATAATCAAATTTCCCTGTCAGAATCTGTAACGTTTCCCCTTTTTCTTCTCTTTTTTATTTCTAACTTTTCCACAATGATATGTTTCTGGGAAAAAAAAAAAAAAAGAAGTAGAGCTGCTGAAATGAATTATGAATAACATTTTGTTTGTGGGGATGAAAGAAGAGCCTGTGAGATGCTCGTTCTACTGCATATAAAGAGCATGAAAGACACCAGTAAAAAGTTCAAACTGATATTTGGAAGATTCTGACTGCAACAAAAGATAAAACCATGCCTCTCATTTCACAGGCCTCCAAAGAAAAATAATTTCAAATTAGAAAGCATGAACACTTCTGTGTCTTATCTCCACATTAGAGTTCTCTGCAATTTCTATTGAAAAGTGGACTCCTGGGGACTGCTTGCTCTGCATACTGTCAACACTATGTCAAAAGCTTGAGCTGTAGAAACATACTATCATCTTGTTGAGTCTGGCCTTCGTAAGACATATTCAATCTCTGTGATAGAATTCAGGGCAAGATAAATGAATGCTCTCAGATGATTCCTCTGTTAGAGACCTTTCTTAAATTAATTTGTAATTATAAGAAAATTAGATTCCAAAAGCAAAAAAGTCTTGTCTGCTGGGAAGTGAATGCAGCAGCAGCCTGCTAACCTACTTAAAAAAGATACATCAAAACTAGTTTATTACACAACATGGTTCTTACTTTTAAGAGTAAGGCAGGGTGTACCTGTCCTTTGAAATGAAAGCAATCAAGTCTTGTAGCAGCCCATTATTAATTTATTAATTTAAATTTAATGAATTATATTTGTTTTAGATGTAAACATGTGAAGCAAAATAAACTGATAGTGTTTTTTCTTATTCCTTGGCTAATTACAACATGATGTTATAATTTTTAGCTGTGACTCCCTAGAAACATAAATACCAATAAACTGCAAGACTTTCTCGTGATGAAAGGTTGATTCAGTCTCCAAACACAATCATTCCTGGCATTGTTCTTGCAGACACTGCCAACAGTATCAAAAGATATATTAGTTTTAGTCTTTAGTTTTTCTGCTCCCCGGGACCTTGGATGTTTCAAACACTTCTCATTTATGCTTGAAGTAAAATTAAATCCTCTCAAAGGAGGAAAGCTGTTTAGATAAATCCACTGAGTTACCTTGTGCTGTTTTCTCATTTAGTTCACTTTTGGAGCAGTTTCCAAAGCTGTGAGCTTTTAATCCTGTAAGACTGCTAAAAAGAACTGAATCATACTTTGTGTAAAGAAGCTGAAAACACATCTCACTCTGAGATTAACCTCCTGCTTTGCAAGTTTGAGAAGAATGCTTTAAAGGCAGAAAAGGCTAAAGGTTTTTGGGTGGAAAAGAGAATACAGTGCAGAGAAATCCAGAGGTGAGGAAAAGGTCAGGAGGTAAAAAAAAGAGGCATTTTGTACGATATGGCAGGTTATACGCAGCGGTATTTCTCTTTAATGAGAAATACTCTATCTTATCTGTTCTTAAGTAAGTACATAAGTATGTACACACAGAAACTTTAATAAATTATTTATAATTTTAAATTTCTCTAATTCTGAATTGGTATGGGAAGTCATCTCCTTATCAGGCACAATATTCCTGAGCCTTACAATTTTTTTTTTTTTTTTTTTTTTTTTTTTTTTTTTTGCATACTGTTTAGAATGAATACAACAGAATACTCTGTACCCCAGCCCAAAGTCAACCAAAATAACTGAGGTCTACTGAACATTTAATTATTAATGTCAACAAAAGTGCTTCAACAGGAGGCATTCATAGAAGTTCATCCTAGAATCCCAACAGCCAGCGGGAAATGCAGGAGCTACAGGAACATACAGAGGGCCAGAGATGCAGGTTGAAGCTATTTCTCTGCATATCTCCGGATGGTACCCTGAGTTGACCATTCTATGGTGTCTCCCCCACACTAGAACTCAGCTCTTTTAAGTGAAAGTATAAACATGACAGCTGTGTTTCCAGGTAATTGTTCAATATTAACGGACTGCTCCTTTTCATTGAAGAGTAACAACTATCTGAATTTATTTCTTCTGGGAAGTGACCTGTAATTTGTATTATTCTGTAGTTTCAGTTGGTTCTTGAAAAATATATGACTAGTAATATTTCTGTGCCTTGATTAATTTACTTTCAAATCCATAAGGACTGTTCTGAAGAACTGTTCAAACAGTTCTATATCCTACACAACTGGAAAGACATTTGGTTTTGTTTTGATTCTAAATGAAGGAAGATTCCATTTTCCTTCATTTTGATTATTGTGCCAGATCACAATCAATGTACCTTAATCTTGTTCAGTGAAAGAAACACTATTGGCCTATTTCATAGGCTATTATGAAATAAAAATTGGGGTCATTAGACTACAGTTATGAGAAGTTCATAGACTGCCTTTCCTAGCTATTTGTTGCTGTTCATTGCAAGCAACATCCAGTTTTGTTCACCAAAATCAACAAAATACATTTCAAAACTGGTTACTTTAAAAATAAGAATGTTTTCACTTTTTATTAGAATATTGCTCTGCTTCTGAAATGAGCATTAATCTATGTTTTTTTTTTTTTTTTAATAAATACATTCAGGTCTAAAAGCTCAATCAAACCTAAAAACATCTTTAAGATAGCATAATGCAATTTCAAGATATGCCTTTGTATTCTAAACCTCTTTCTAAATTAGTTTGAAAAAATCCATCCTGTCTTGCGTATTCATATATATGATTAAACATGGAATTAATGTCAAATGTGAAATTATACACAAGAAAATAAAAAATGAGCAGCATGAAACTCAATTACACTAGGTTATCTGTTTTTCTTTTAAAAAAATCACTGTAGTATATCTGATTAAGGATTACAAAACCATAGATGCAGTTAAGAGTTCTGGTTGCTTCTTCTTCGGTGAATCTAAGGTAAGTAATCGCATGGGCAGGCAAACACACAGGGAGCAGAGCAGGGAAAAATCTCGGTGTTTAGAGTCTTGTTTTTCTGGGAATATATAGGAGGATTTAAAAATAAGAGTGCAACATGAAAACAAAGTACACTTTCAGATTTAAACATGTTTTGGGTTATACAAGACAGAAGTATCGAGCTGATCTGAATGAACTGTGCAACCACAACAATAAAATTGTCTCTTAATCGCCAAAAAGAGGTGTCACTCTAAGTGTCATCGCTGGACAATATTGTCCTCTACAGCTGGTTAACTACATCAGAGCATTAGCCACAGACCAATCAAGTCATCTCTATGTCACGATATTCTTTAAATCTATCAACTATGGAAATAAGTCTGTTTGAATTGTGTCATTGTTTTAGCCAGTATTCCAGGTTAACAGATCATGTTCAAACTGCAAGTACTTCATATATACTCTAGTGAAAGTTAATCAATACACCCAAAAATAAGACTCATAGTCTATAAATTTGTCACTGATTATAAGTGTCACTTGCAGGTTCTATAAAATACTTTAACAGAATTGAATTAAATTAAAATAACCATCTGTGCCAACATCTCTCCCTTCCCACAGGCTTAGCTCCTGATCCCTTTAATGATTTGTTTCAATTACTTAGTAATGAAAGCTATGAAAGCCTGGCAATCCAAGCATCTTTGTAAAACCTATTTTTTATTACTTGTTACTTACTGACATGTCTTTAGCAGTAATCTGTAATGCAAGTATCTGAGGAAAAAAAATTGAAATAACATCTACCTTTGCACTTTGTAACTTTGTGAACAGGACTAAACATTTTTGCACCCTTTGATCCAAATATCAGCTATTTAGTGTGCAAACATGATTTCAGTTTTAAGGAGAAGTGCTCTTTGTTAGTGCACTGGAGTTTAGTTTCAATATAAACTACTGCGAAGAGTTATCTTATCGAAATTTAAATTCAGACCTCAACCACATTTCAGGTCTAGCAAAGGAAAATTTTCTTTCAATCACCTCACAGGTAAGAAATTTATCAAATAGGAACATATTTTGAAAAGAAAGAAGTAAATTTAATAGCAAGAAAATACTATTTCTAGAATTCTACTTTATGCTTAAGGGAAAAAAGAGTGTTTCCATATGTGAATCATTCTGTACCTTATTGAGCAGATTAAGCCATTTTCAAACTGTTCTTTTTAATTACATTTGGTATTAAAACCTATAATGTTGTTTAAAACAGTTGTTTAAAAAAGCGGTGTGATTTGTCAAACTTTCCTATTTAGTAAGATTTGGTGATGAAACCTGGAATTAGCTTTGAACAGAAATACTTCAGAACAGAATCTCTGAATCACTACAATCTACTTGTAATTCCATCTTCAATTTCCATGTGCAGGCAAATCATGGAACACCAAGAGGCTGAAGTCTACTTTCAGAATACAAGCCTGAGGCATGATATGATTAAGATGAGACATCATATATGAAAATGGAGAAAATATATGCAAAGGAATAGTTCACTTTTGCACAGCATCATAGAGCCATAGCACCCATAACAATCACCTTTCTTGGTGTTTTCAATATATGCATAACATCAGGATGAAAGAAGTAATTGTTCTCCCAGACAGGAAAGTCTGTCTAACTGTTTTTCACAAGCTCAGTAGTCATTCTTACACCTTGTTTCTAGGACAGTGTAAGAGTATTGTTCTCAGATCCTCTACCAGGTTATATGATGAAGAATGTAGCAGCTTTTTGTACCCTTTTCCTCTTCCTCTAGTTTCAATATCATATGACAAAGGGCATGCTTCATTTGACCAAAGATTTTAATTTTGGATGTCTTCTACTATGCTTACTTCTAAAATTGCATTGCATAGATGGATGAAGTAGTTGTACAGTTTCAGCCCATGGGAAAATTATTATATTCACAGTTTTCTTTTCTCACTTGTAATTGATTCCAGAGAGAAAACACACACATTAATACACATTATCTCGTTTGCAGTACAGATGTCTGATCACGAAGATATTCCCTACGTGAAACTGCCACTGAAGCCAGCCAGACTAATGCCTACAAGAGGACAGCAGGTCAGAAGCACATTTACTTTCATAAAATTTTTATGCATTGACAGAGTGTGTTTGCTTTCTAATACATTACAAAGAGTCATGGGTACACCAGAAAGTTTTTCAACACTTGGAAAAACACCAAAAACTGTGGATGCTCTCTGGAACTGTGTTCCAACTGTCTAAAGCCACTTGATTCTCCACAGCTGGGCTGGAAGATTTACCAGATTAGATACTTCAGCACTTCTGCTTCCCCTCCTAGCTAAGTGAAAACAGTTTAAATTTGGAAAGAAGAAGGTGGGGAAGGAAGAGAGTCGAGAAAAAGGCCATGGCAAGCAGTAAATATAAACAAGATTTTCAAACATTTGCCTGTTCTTAATGTGGGTATCCAAGAGATTCTGGCCCCAGATCATGTGACACTTTGTTTGCTCACTTACATAACCTGTAAAATACTCATTTCTAACCTAGATTGTAGATTTAGATCCCCAAAAATTTGGTCTGATACAGACGGCAGGATGTCTGAGTCAGTGAACCTGTAACTAACAGGCAGACTCCTAATGATGCTGTAATCATGACAGAAATGAGATCCACTCTCAATTTCAGCTTAGTTCCCCTGAAAGTAAAACAGAAGAAAGTTGAAACTTTATTCACCTTTCTTATGAAGGATTGTATTCTTCTAGATACTGCAAAATAATGTGGCTTCTGGAGGAAACTTTGTTGAATTTTTCATGGAACCCCCTGTATCAATCACTTTGAATATCTCATTTTCACATTCACATATTAATCAACCTGAAGTTTAAATAAGCCAGACTGAGTCATGTCTGAATTCTGATATTTTAATACCCATTTTTCTTCATGACAGAACTATGCATCAGATGCCATGTGAAAGTAAATCCTGCATTAGATTAGCACTTTATTCCTAAATTATATTGTACTGTTTTTTGGACAGATGTTAGGAGAGGCTCATGCTAGCAGATACTGATGTTTTTATTCAAAATGCTTACACAAGCAGTCTGGCTGGCTGCTTTAAAGCTTCATTACAGGTATAAGAAAAGTTCATAATTAGAACAGCTGCTTTTTGCTCCATTACCATCAATTAGGGTATTTCAATAACATAAAAATTTAAAATCCCAGAATACATACCCACTAATTATTTCTTTTAATGCCTAAGCTCTTATACTAAATAGTTCACTGAAACTGCTACTAGCATTAATAGATTAACAACAAAAAAGTGTGCTTGGATGTTTAATTTATATATGTTTCATTTAAAAATAATTTTTTTCAGAAAAACTATTCCAGCTGTCAGGGAGCAGCAGGAGTGGGGCTGCTCTCAGATGCAGATGAGCCAGGAATCATGATTACCTCAACACTCCAGGCTGGGCAGTGATGCCCCCACAGGCTGCAGTCCCATGGTTCTGATCAGGGGTGGAGGCATCAACAGGTCCAAGTGACAAATCCAGGTAAGACAAGGCAACAAGTCAGCCTATCCAGGAAGACCAGTCAAAAATGGCAGGAGACTGGGCTGGAGGCCGGAATAGAGATAAGGCTACACATAAGCTGAGTCCAAGCCCCATCCTACAAGCCCAGTCAGGAGGGCAGAACAGTAGGTAGCAGAACATGTGTACTTACAACATTACTTGAGAAGGTGAGGCTGTCAAGACCTCAGCTTAAATGCAGCCCACAAATCCATAGGCAGGTCCCAAGTGAGGTTCAGCACACATCTGGCCTTTTGGTGCCCTCTGGGACCTAGCAGTTTTCATTACAATGCGCTGAAATAAGAAGTAGGTCCCATGGCTTTGAACCCTTGAGAAAGTACCTCGATGGTGTTATTTTCTCAAGGTTGGAGAAGGGGTAATTTGTGGGGTACTACACTAGGCAGAAAGGGAAGCTAAGCACTTCTGAAAAGATTTCCTGACTCTGCCCAGTCCCCCCTAACGAAAACTTGATAAGCTTACTCCTGTTGTCTCTCTAGTAATTTGATTCTACAGACAGTCACTGAATAGGTCATGGCAGTTCCAACACAGTTATACAGCCACTGAACCTAAAAACAGTTCCTTCTAGCCTAGAAGTGGGAGGGCATTTTCCCACCTAGAGCAGATAAAGCTGTCTCAGGCATATTCAGAGGAAAGAAGTAAATATACAGGATAGAAATGAAGAATAATGAAAGGAAATAAAATCAAATGCTGAAAACGAAATACTTTTACATAATAAACAGGTACAAGGCATAAGTACAAATCAAAGAAATACTGTCTGAGCCCAAAACTTGCCTTAAATATCATTCTATCAACGAATTAAGAATTATTTCCTTGAATAAATAAATTATCTTAGGATGAATTTATTTGGTGAGATTTTAATACAGTATGAATTTCAGTTTAAAGTTTTCCCACATAGGTCTCTAGCTGCAATGTATCCGAACTCCCCAGTGTCAGCTCATGCTACAGTTTTCCCCCGCTGTGGGAGCCTTAATAAGGTTTCTTTCCTTTATTTAATTATCTAGTTGCCCAAAACTTGCAAGATTTTCTTTATGTTTGAATTTCCCACCTCTCTCCCACATGGGAACTGAAACTGGCAAAAGGGTTCACACTTTACAGAATGCACACTTTAACACGATTTCATAAGCATTGTTCCCATAGAAAAATAGGTAAAATAGTCTGGTAACAGTACTCGGAAAGTTCACTTAACTATTAGCATCAAAATAGCAGTGGTTTGGGTTCTTTTTTAGAGCCACATCTTCATAGGTCTGTTACTCTTTTTTCCAGAAATTTGATAGTTGGCAGCTCAGATAAACCGTCTCTACTTAACAGATGTATCTCAAAACAATCCTATGTCTCCAGTTTATAATGGATTAAATAATTTTGTGGCTTTTATACATTTGTGTATATAAAAAATGTCTCTATAACCAGAAACATGGATAGAAAGAAATTAATCTTTGAGTTTAGAAACAGGAATATACTCTTTGATTGTTGCAAAATGTTATGTTCTGTGCTGTATGTATTAAATACATTTTGGACATAAATTGACATAAACTAAGTCTGTTATTACCTTCCATTTTTGTGGCTGAGTCATTTCCCTTAGGTGCTTCTACCAGCTCAGTTACATAACATTTCAGCTTCAGGAAGAAAAACATTGACCAATTAGTGTCTTACAATGCAAAGAAGACCTAAAATACTGAAGTATTTGGTTCATTCAACATAATTCACTGTCTCATTTAAATCAGAGAGAATCATGCAGACTGAAAGGATCCTAAAAGAAAATGTTACGTGACAAAGCAAAAATTTTGGATATGAAAAGATTTATTTCAGCCAACACAGTAATCTCTTATTATCATATTAAATCTTTTCATCCAAATGGAAATCTGGCTGATCTGTTTTTAAAGGTTTTTAGAGTAAAGACAAAGCTTGTTATTGATTCACTCAAACACCCAGTCAGTATTAGCAAGATTCTAATTGCTGTTGGGAATTACTACAGTATTGAAAATAGAATAAATTTGGGAGTGAAAGGAAATAACTAATGGAATACTGAAAAGTACTTCTGGTAGATAAAGATGGGGAATTTTAAATTTTTAATCCACTTGAAAATTCTGGGCTTGAAATGTCAGCTCAGGCTTGAGTCATTTGGCTTGTGCTTTTCTAGGGAAAGAATGAGATTAAAGGAGGAATGACAGATAAAAATCTAGGGAAATCTGTATATAGAGAGCTGGCAAAAAGATAGTAAGCACAGTAAAGTAATGATATGGATGTGTTTTACAGGTTTTTAAAAGAAAAAAATTCTGCACAGAACAGTATTTGTAGTGAAAACGTTAAATTCCTCCTAAACTGGGTTGAAGTTAGTTCATTTGTATGCTCATCTCTATCTCGGCTTTCCTCCAACTAAATCACCACTTTCCCAGGCGTTTTTGAAGACAGCACATGGGAGATGTATTTAAAATTAGTTGCACACAAAGCAAGCATCCTTCATTGCATAAATCCTTTCATTTTTGAGTAAGGATATCTCAGTAATTACTGTTGTACAACTTTTACTCCTTTCATACCTTTTTTTTTTTTGGTGTTCACATCGTGGCATTTATTTTCTTAATTAAAAAAGATATTTGACTGTTGTGGTCTAACCAGCCTGTGAACTGCCTTTTTTTTTATTTTTGAATCTGGTCAATACAAAAAGCAGTGACATTCTTACCAAAAAAAAAAAAAAAAAAAAAAAAAAAAAAAAAAAAAAATAAAAAAAAAAAAAAAAAAAAAAAAAATTAAAAAAAAAAAAGAAAAGGCAAGAAAGGAAAAAAAAGCCAACATATTTTTTCTATTAGATTGGGTTCCCAGTTTATGCTCAGATGTAGAGGAATTTAAATTAGGTTCAAGCAAACCCTAACACCTAGGATAAGTTTCACTATTCTACAAAGAATCCTAATATTTTGTAACATTACCAAAGATCTAAGAAAAAATTTAACATTCGAGACATTTAACTTTTGACCTAATACTTTTAAAATTTGCTCCTGCAATCAGTTAAGTGTCTCAGATTCTCATCTCAAATACATAATTGCAAGTCTGAAGTTTCTCAGATATGCTTGGAAGCCTATTACAGCCTTTTAACTGCACTACTTGGTTTTAACATTACTTTTACTTCAACAGAGGGTCTCAGTTGTGCTTTGATACCTTTCATACTAGGTCAAGGGAGTTTGATTGAATACAGGACACTGTAACTTCTAAGCTGTTACTTAAATACTGATATGCAGAGGAGAGCAAAAGTTTTTGCTGTTCCTTACATTCCTGTCTCTAAAAATGCTGGCACTTAACTTTCACATAGAGTATTGAATGCTATGGAGCAAAGTACTGTGATGCCTTTTTTTCCCATTTTTACTTCATTCAACTGAATGGAAAGTAAGTTTCCTTGACCAAATATATCTATATAAAAACCCCAGCTTATGTTTTGCCTTCATTTCCTTTCTCTAGCATACATTTAACAATCTAGGCAATATTGTAATTTAACATAACCGTTATTAAATCATTTTTACAGAGGCTACTTCACTAGCTTAAAACATTTTAATGTCAAGCTATTCCTGAATTATCAAACTTGGATAGCATAGTTTTAGTTTTCAATTCTGGGTTTGGGGTTTGTTCAGACAGATTTCAGAAGGGGTCAAACCGTACCAGAGGGAAGGACAAACTGATCCCAAATGGCAATCCACCCATCCCAGAAGTGGAAGGACTGAATGACCCAATAGTGAGCCCAAAAAAGGACCAATAAGATAATGGCCAGACTCTCACCTCAGATGTGATACCTGCAAGAGTCAAGTTAGCCAGGTGACCCTGAGGGGAGCCCAAGGTCTCATACAGTGCTTTTGCAGGACTCAGCGAGCATAGGAAAAGAGAAGTATGAGAGAGAGAGAGAGGCTCCATGTTGGAAAAAAAGTGAGTCCTTCTTATTATAGAATCATCCTACTTTGAGCAGCCTACATCGATGCTGTTAATTCCTATTTTTCACCCGTAACAGTTAATAGGCAATTGTATTTCCTGTGCTTTAAAACCCATTTTGTTTCCCTAGGCTGTTTTCCATCTTCTCAAACAATAAGTTGCCATTACAGTTGTGTTTGCCCTTCTCAGTGGTATCTCAGGATAACACAGGTTTCTACATACCCTGGGTGCGCTTTGAAGAGGGCAGCTGAAATTTTCAAGGGTGCGTCTGGCTCCAAGGCCTGGTTCTCATGTTCCCAGTTCCCAGTGTCTCTGTCAGTACTTTCAGAAGACATTTTCTTCTTCCTTCTTTCAGTAATTCTCTCCTTCTTGTCAGGCCCCTCTTACATCTGCTCACATCAGTGTTCTCCATGGTGAGCAATTCCTTCAAGGTATGCACTGCTCTGTCATGGAGCCCCTCCTTCACTTCCTGCCTTGCTGTTCATTTTTCACAGTGTTTACCAGCTTTTTTCCAAGAGATTTTTCTAGAGGTGTGCTCGCCTCAGCTGCGGGCTGAGCAGTGGTGGGTGGATTGGAACTGGAACTGGCTGTGAGGGAGCCAGAGCAGCCGCAGCTTCTCCTCAGTGCCCTTCAGCGCCCCAGCTAAAAGGCACCTACATGCATACGTGTCTGTGTGTGTGCTTGTGTGTATAAACACACATATATGTACATATATACGCAGTGCCTTGGCCCACCAGCTTTTGATTCCTGAAACTGCTGGAGAAGCTGTATTCCCACTGAACATAAGGATCTAATTCAGTGTGTTTACAACAGGAAAACCCAGTGCAAAGATAACCACAATTGTGTTAGTTTAAGACTATTAACATGCTGCAACGTGTTCTTCCCTTGAGACCAGATCTCAGAAGAAAAAATATTTCTCACAGACACATACATACACAAAGAGTAAAAAACTCCACACCCCTATAGCAACGAGGACAGCTTTTGTCAACTTTCTGGCTAGTTCTGGCAAACTATTCTGCTCAGTAGCTTTCCCTCACTGCATAATACAATGTAAAAATACCAAATCTTGGAAAAAAATTCTAATTCGTACTACGCGTATTACTCTTTTATGTCTTAACCTCTTACCCTAGCACCAGCAAAAGGTACTTTTATTGTATTTTTTAAAGCAGTTTTGTTTTATGAGGAAATCCAGAAGAAAAATCTAGACAAGAAAATAGTTTGCCATTTATGACTACATCTGCAAGGTGCCTTTAGGTTGTTAAATTATAAATGACACTGAAGGTACAACATGCCCTATTAATATATTATCACTTTAAACTAAAAGTGTTCATTAGAACGAGACATTACATTGCTGACTTCATAGTGTATCAAATCCCATTTTTAATACTATATTCTACTGATAATTACACTTTCCCAAACTAAGACCCTCTGACTTTATAACCCCATTTTAGAGCGAAGATTTCATAGTTATTTTTTTTAAGAAAGTAAAGATCCTTTTTTGAAAATTACATAATTGAACACAAGGTTTCAAATAGTGTAAACCACTTAATGTCACATATAGTTCAATTAAATTAATATAAACAGAGATGTTCTTTCCAATTGATGTAAGCCCTTCCTGAAGAAAACCAAGAGAGATGAAATGGTTCAGTGTTTTCCTGTCTTCTGTTTCTACGGTCCCATTCCCATTTTTTGTAACAAGGTAATTGTAGCTGTTAATCGCGTTCTGTTTAAATGTAAACTATCCTTTCTAAATTTAATCTATTTGGTGACAAAAGAAAAAGAATTTGCTGACAGCGATTTACTATGGAAAATGCATGAGAAGTCAGTTAATGAGCTGAAACATTTGTTATTTCCTCAAGAATACATTCTTTCACAGTTGGGGTTTTTAAAGTATTTTTCACTATTTTTGTTGAACAAAGTAAGATTTGTATTAATGAAATACTATGAAGTATTGCAAATCTTCATGGATTGATATATCTTCCTGAAGATTCCTGCACAGAACAGTCATGTCTGATTTCATAAAAAGAAGATTATTGCTGTCAGTTGACTCTAATTAACACTGTAGACACTTCATAGGTATTTAGAAATTATATTTTGTTCCCTGTCATATTATGGTATAACTATGGTGTGCGGGTCAATTGAGAATCTGTTGCTGTAATTGAGGAATAGGATGAGCTGAAAGAAAATGAAGTTTTACAAGCCAAAGTAAGGCAGAAATCTTGGGCTTTGGTCAGCTATTAACTGTCTCAGACTGCCTCAAAATATGACCTTTTGCATAAAGCTATAATCAAGCTCTGTCTGAGCAACTAATTCCATACACGCTCTGAATATCCTCATGTCTAGACCACTCCTGAAAGGGTTTTAAATTTCTCTGCTTTATTTTGCTGTAAAATGTTGAGTTTTGTGAGACTGTTACAGTATCTTCACCATGATAACTACCACTTGAACACAAAAAGGCCACACGTCACATGGTGTGCCTACCTCTCACTTGATTCTTTTGGCATCTTGGATACAGGCAGGGAAAGAGAAGAAAAAGGTGCCTTGTCTCCCATCACTTTCATACATTTGGATGCCATGCATGTGTAAGTGCCTCACTGCGATGTGATGGTTTTCGTTAAACTAGGACATGTTTTCACCAAAGTGAGGAAATTAGGGAGCATCAAGAACAAGGCAAGATTTATAGGACGGATAATTTTTTTTCAGAGAAAAAGTTCAGCTGGCCAAGGGTTCATATGAGAAGCATCAATATCTTTTAAACTACCGAAAGCGCAGATTTATAGTGAGTTCACATCAACAGAACATCTAAATCTCTCAAAATTCTCCTATTCTCACATAGAAATAATGATAAGCTATTAAGAAAATGAACACAGGTAATATTACTCTTTATAAAAAAATCTAATAATCTGATCATACAGAAAAATAAAGCATTGAGAAAACATTTGTGGCATATTTCACTACTGTTTAACACTACAGTGAAGTAGATGAGCAAACAAACATTTTGACTAAAGATCAAAACAGGCTGTCTGGAAAAATACTTTGGAAAACAGAATATTACTTTTGAAATTGGAAAGATTTATATGCTGACATCACTGCCAATTTCAACCACTCAAAATTATGAGTCAAACCTCAGATAATCAGAGGATCAACTTAAAAATAGAAACATGAAAAAAATAGTCTGTGTTTCTTTTTACTAACACTTTGCTTTCTGAGTTCATACAGATCACTTAGTCCCCCCTGCCTCTGGTGGGATGGGGAGAATGATCTGAAAAAGGAAAACCCATGAGTTGAGAGAAGAAAATAATAATAATAATA
>VZTI01005237.1:1202465-1239551 GCA_013397865.1 Struthidea cinerea | reverse complement strand
GGTAGGGAACCCTCACCCACAGAGAGCACTTGGGTCCTGCCCTGTGGGCAGTGTACCTGGTGTGAGCTCAGCTGAGGGCTCCTCCAGCGGCTTAGCTGGAGGCAGGGACTGGGCAGGCACTCACTCAGCCTGGCTGGTGCTTCCCATGGCTCTCATGGCTGGCTGCTACCTCCGTGGAGGTCATGTCCCCTCTCCTGGCCAGCCCTCAGTGAAACCTTCAGCCCCTTTTCTCCCCAGGACAGCACCTGGGTGACATCCCAGGAGATCAGGGTCTGGATATCAGGAGTGACTTTAAATGGGGAAACCCTTGGGAATGAGGCCACGGAGTGTGAGGGTGTAACCTGGTAGAGGATGAGCTCATGTTCTTCTTTTTGGTTTTGTTAAAGGCAATCTCTGCTAACTACAAAAAGGTTGTGCGAAAAGAAGACAAATGGTAGACACTAAATGCAGTTTAAGCTAGCCAATGGTAACAAAAATAGGGGGATTTATTGAAATTGGACTTAATTTGAAAGTCTATTTTAATCTGGTTCCTGTGCTCCATTCATCATGTGGCTGTCTGGTCATCATTTTCAGGGCTGCTGACCCCTCAGCGTGCAGAGGCTTATGCAGAGCTGGAGATGTATTTGTGCAGGCATTCCTGTTAAAACCAGGGGTGAACTCATTAGGAAAAGGGAGTAAAAGGGACTAAAGAGCCCCACCAGGTCTGTTTGGAGTGATTCATGTGCTCTTTGGGTGTACAGTGGGGTTGTGCACACCTTTCCCGTCCTGTCTTTTCTGCTCAGATTAAGGCCAGGCCTTAGCAGTAGAGGCTGAGGCAGGGGTCTTGAAGACAAAAATCTGGTTTCTATTTCAGGCAGCGCCACTGCAACATGCTTTTTAAGAGGGCTGGTGGAATAGCATTTTCCCACAATCAAAGGGAAATGCACTCAAAAGGGAGTGTTAAGAGGCAGCCAAGGGAAAGAGGAAAGGGGTGATGTGATCTGATACCCACTGACTTCTCTTGTATAGGCATATCTCCCCTTCTCCTGGGTACCCTGAGAAACACACAGCCCTCCGCAGAACGGATGTTCTCTGACTTTTCTCCCCCACACCCTTTTTTCCCCTTCCTTTAGCCCTTGATCTGTTTAGAAATTCCCATTTGTTTGCCTCTCTGGTTTCCATAACCTCACTGACACTGAGGCACTGAGGAGAACCCAGTGTTAGTGGCTTAGCCATGGAAGTTCAGCTCAGTCCAGCTGTGGGCAGTTCAGTGTTTGCCCTTCCTTTGTTTTTGGTTTGGGATGTTTTTTTTTTTCCACTACCATGTCCATTTCTGCAGAAGCAGCTGACACTTCAGTCACAAGGCCAGAGTCACAGATCTACCAAAGCTCTTAATACTCAGTTGTATGTTTGTGTGTGCATTTTCTTTTTCAGGGTAAGTACATCTTTTGGGGATGGAATAACAGTTTGTCCAAGGATCAACAGTCTTCCAGGAGCCAAATAGTCTTGCAGCCAAGGTTTGTGCTCTTTCCTTGAGGTTTGGGGGATGAGTTGCTTGCCTGTCCTCTTACATAAAAGAGGAGCAAATTGTCAGAATAAACACATTTTTAAATATACAACACCATCAGTCAGAGCATAAGAGGAGCTCATTGGCTGGAAAAGAGATCAAGGCAACCGGGAATTTGGATGGCCTGACTTTGGACTGAAAGGTTCTTTTTCATTCACTGGAGCTAGTCATTTTTTTTCTTTAGGTAATAGCCAGGAAAGAAAAAAAAAACATATCCTCCTCCTTCCTGCAGGCAGTGAGTCTGGACTCAGAATCCTATTTTGCTGGTTTATAATTTTTTTTTTTTTTTTCACAGAAACAGATTGCTACTGGGTATGAGTCCTTGCCTCGGAGCACACTGGAGAAGCAGCCAGCATACAGCTCTGCTGTCTGTGGTGGCTCATTGCTCTCTGATTCACAAGTCAGTGACTAATTCAGGCTAGCTATGGTCATCTGAGGATCAGACCCTCAGTTTTATAGTCCGGGTTCGGTCAGTTTTAATCAGCCCTGCCCAGGGAGGGAGCTCTGGTAGCAACTGGTCCGCACAGAAAATCCTGGTACACTATTTTTTGGTGAGCTTCAGGACATTTCTGTACAATTGGTTGCCCGTGTAGGGAGGAGAGGTCCTTGCAGCTGTTCTTTCTCAGGGTGTCATCAGGGCTCTTCCAGGGTAAATTCCTACTTCCTGGGCATAGCTAGGTTTGCAGGTTTCCCTGTGATTACACCAGGACAGAGGGAGAGGCAAGGTGGGACAGCTTTCCTGTGTATGCTCAGAGCAGCAGGACATTGTCTGCGACATCAACACAGAGCAGTTGTCTGTGAAATTTCATTAAATTTACAGGCAGCGATTGTTATTCCAGAGCAAGGAGGGGAGGTGGAAAGAGGCTGAGGTCCAGCTAGGAGTTGGCTAGACTAGTTCTTGGATTGTTTTCCACGCTGTGGTTATCCTTATCTGCATCTGGAAACTGGAGTGTGTTGTATGTGTTTGTAAGAGCAGGCGGATGTGTGAAGTGTTCTGGCAAAGTCAGAGACCTCATTTTCCCCTCAGTATAATGCAGCCTGATTAGATTGTTATTGACATGCTGAGAACCTGCTAGGGTTGTTACATCTCTGTGGAAAGGCATCTGTCTGTTCCTCTTCTCCCTTCTGCCTGGAAGGATTGCAGAGCTGGAAATGGGAAGGACCTTTCAGATGGCAAATCCAGCTGTGAAAGAAATCTGCTGGGAAAGCACAGTGTGCCCGCCAGCTGACCAGCAGTTTGACAATGTATGTGGAGCTGTCAGCCAATTAATATCAGTTTGGAACAATTAGTAATTCCCTAATGGGCAAAAAACTAAGAGAAAAGGAAAAGAAATAACCCACAATAAACCCCTCAAAACTGCTGTATTTTGCTGGATGGTTTTCATCCTGTAGATCATTACTAACCGGAGTTACTTGGCAGTGTTTGTGTGATTGGATTTGTCCGACTTATTGCTCCATGTCAGAAATGTGCAGTGCCCCACGAGCTGTTACAGCGTTGACTCTTCAGGCTAAAGCAGAGAGGTGTGTGCAGTGTCCAGAGGAGGCTGTGGATGTCCAGAGGAGGCTGTGCAGTTCTGTATGGAGCTACCTGTCCGAGCTGCCCCCACTGCAGTATCCGCTGGTGGGGATCTCCACCTCATGGCGCTGGGCAGCTGAGCGTGTCTGTGCTGCTCTCTGTGCTCCAGCTGCTTCATGCTGGATTGGCTCAGGTGTTTCTACCTAGTGCTGCACAGTGACTTCTAAACAAAAGCAAGAGAGGGTGTGGACTAACTGGCTTTAAAAACATTCTCCTTCCCAAAAATAGCTCTTGTGAACTTTGAACCATGCGATGGTCAGATAACGGCAATTCTCATATTCAAGATTTGCCATTGCAGGATGAGGACAGACTCAGTATAAATATCTGGGATGTTGCTCTCTTTGTTCACAGCTGACGCAACCTCAAAAATCCTCATCCTGAAAGCTCTCTGAAGACAGATTTGTCTCCAAGAATGATTTTGGGTTCAGCGAAATTGCATGTTTCAGTGAAATGATATTTCTTTTCGCCAGCTTATTTATATTCATCATAATTGTCTCACTGTGATGCCTCCTATTCATTTGCTGGATCCACTTGTCTTGCATCTTGTTCTGACTCTGAGTGCTTTTTAGAGTAAGCCTGCCTTTTGAGAATATGCATGATTGGTACCATTGGAATAGTTTTCATGTGCTTGCTAGAAGTGCATTGCTAAGCAAAGCAAGCAGGGGAGCTGGGAGAGATGAGTGGAAAATGACTACATGAAGAAGAGGGAAGAATTAAAATAGATGGCAAGGAGTTAATCAAATAAACAAAGGTTCCTTTTCAAAAAAAAAAAAAAAAACCTCTTGCTCCTTTTTTTCTTTCTTTGAATAATCTCAATCTGGTAATGATTGCACTGGCCAACCCTTGATACCTTTCTGTCTGATTACAGCTGGGTTGTAGTGGTAGTGATGAGTTACCACAGCAGTCTATTAATGCCCCTCATTAAATTAAAAAGGGCAGGGAAGGGAATATTTTCAGGCTGTTCCTCACTTATAATTATTTAAATTTATTTTAAAAGATGTTTTTTTTTAAATTTACCAGAACACCTTTGTCCTGAAAAGGAAAGCTCTTCAGTCTTGATGTCTTTTGGAGGGTTTTTCCCTTCTTCTATAAATTCAGGCTTTGGGGAGAGTTAATACACTACCCAATGAAATTTTGAAGGTCATGTTCAGTGCCATTAGCATTGCACGGAGGATCTTTGGGAACAGCTGTTTGTCTGTGCGGGTATTTTTGCTCTGTGTTGCTCTGTGAACCAGATGCCATTTACCTACCGTAAGAGCGGGCACCTTCCTGGCCACTGTGTGTAGGTACCAGGGATGATGTTACAGTGTGTAAAGGGTGGCAGAGGGAACCTGTCAGTTTGCTCAGTCCTGGCTTGCAAAGCTCTAAAGGAGGCTATTTAGATGTGGGTGGAGAAGGAGCTCCAGAAGGGCTGGATCTGTGGAGGAAACACTACTTGTGTGAGTTTAGCAGAAATATGACCTGCTGCACTGGCCCCGTCTGTCACTCTGCAGGAGCTTAGGGAGGAATTAGGTGTTTCTGTATTTACTGTAGAGGATGAGTCTTTTCATGGCCACAGACCCATAAGGTGGCAGATCTGTCCAGGGATGGGGAAAAATAATTTGCTTACACCTAACACGGGAGTAGAAACTATGAAAAAAATCCCCTGAGGACTCTGAAATTTTTCTCACAGGATAAGAGCTCTTGTCCTGGGGTTGCTTTGGGCCTTTTAGTACTATGGAACTTCCCCTCCATGATCACAGATCCTGTAAATTGCACAGAGGAACAACATAAAAATCTTCACAGGAGAAAAGCTGTGGGGAAATACACTGAGGACAGCTCCAGTCCCCTACATTTTTGGCTATTATACATAATGTGGTTAAAACAGAATATTCCCAGATTATCTATGAGCATGGGATGCAGACAACAGAAGGTGCCAAATACTTCCTCACACCCTTGAAAGAAAGGTGATGTAAAGAAGAAAAAGCAGGCTAGAGTTACTTTTGGGCACTGTTTAAGTACCAGAGTGGGATATAAGAACATCTAGTTTCTCTTTTAAGTCTTCTCTGAATGCACTTTGTGTTGAGTGCAGGATTTCCCCCTCCCATCAGACGACCTGTCACGTGTGCTTCACATTGATGAATACCAGCTCTGCCACACGTTTCCTGGAAAACAGCAGGTTAAGTTACTCCTCATTGTAACTTGCCTTAAAATCGAGTACAAGCTATGTATCAGTCATCATAAATAAATAGAAAAAGCTGAGACTGGGATCATCTGTGTGCTGTAGAGAGGAAAGATATTCTCCCAGTGTATCCTACAGCTGCCCTTGCTCCTTTACTTTCACAACCTGTATTTGTTTACAAGTATGGCTGCCCAGAGCAATAGTCTGGTGACATGTTTTGTGTTCCTTTAATCAGTCTTTTGACTGGGATAGGTGAGCTTTAAAACTTGTAGCACTTGACTGACTCCCACCATATTAATCTGTGGTTACTTTTAGATGGTCAAAGTCCCAGCACAGCCAGGGTAAGGATGAGGAAAGGACCAGGGGAGATGGTCAGTGTGCACCTTATCTATCCAGTACACAGTGAGCTACTGGCAACCTTTCTCTATCAGGTCCCATACCTGGAACTCATAGGTCTCACAGAATTTCAGAGCTGTTTCTTTCATGAGGTCTACTTGTGTGGCACCCCTGTGATCCCCATTTCAGATCCTTGTACCTGCTTAAAGTTCATCTGCTCCATTCCTGCAGCTTGTTCTTGCTCCTCAGACCTGGAGTTGCCATCCAGCCTGTGATTGTCTTCACCTGGCCCAAAGCATGTGTGAGAAATGCTTGTCCCTGATGTGAGATCACAGCTCTGACCATCACCTGGCAACCAGCTAAGTTGGAACTTATAAAATGTAGTTGTGGGAAGAAAGAGGTAGATATGGAAATTGCTCCTTAATAGTAAACGTTACTGTGGGCTTGCATTGCTGTTTTCCAGTCTGTGACTTGTGTGAGGGAGCAGAAAGGCTGACATTCAGTGGAGCTGGTGGTTTGGTACTGATCACCAACAACTTGGCCTTTTCAAATATGAAATGCTGCAAATGCTCCATCTGCAGAAGCCATAAAGTGATTGCTGGGCAGGACTGCTCTGAAGATGTTGAGTGGAGCCAGATGAGGGAAACCTGAGATCCTCACTGTGAGCCTTTGGGTTCAGAACCACATTTGATCCAAGTTTACACTTGATCTGTAGTGGAAATAGGTTTGAGGGGAATGCCACGACTCTCTTCAGACTGTGCTGGTCAGCTGTTGGCGTCAGGTTGTGTGGTTGAGACTTACAGTCTTCTTGCATCAGCTCTGCTGCCTCTAAATGAGCTGAAGGAGAAATCCAAGGCAAGTCTCTCTGACATTGTTCAGTTTTAAACAAGGCACTCAAAATTATAAATATTCCTGACTCTTCCTGGTGTTTGACATCAAAATGTCACAAGGTGCAAATATGACACCTGGCAGTCTATTGATGGGGGGAGAAGAATCCCACTTCTGCTTGGCATTTTGTTGGATGTAGGAGCAGTTGCGTGCTTGTAGTCTCAGCAGCTTTATTATTTATTTTAGCAACAAAAATAAAATACCTACAGGAACACACAACAAGAATTACAACAACTCAGAACCTTAAACAGCAGTTGTTTCTTAGTAGTGGTAGATATTTGGGCAATACCTGGAAAAGAAGTCATTAGAGCTTCTTCCCTTTGGGACATTCATTCTTCTGCCTCAGAAATGCCTGTATTCCCAACTGCTTTTCTGTCTGTTAAATAATGTGGGCGTATGATTTGAGTCCTGAGACATAAAGGATGTAAGCATGTACCTGAAATTAGGCATGTGTGTGCTTTCTGCTGAGTAAGTGTGTCCTAGTCAGGTATTTAAATTTTAAATGCACTGGGGCCCTCAATCATAAAGTAAGCAAATTTCAGCCTAGACAGCAGTGGGAGGAATAAACATTAAGCTCAAAACAAACTGTTATCAAAGTAGCTCTTCAGACTATGTAGAATTACACTTTAAGATGGGCAGAGCATCTTTAAAACCCTTTTGCAGTAGCTAAGAGCTTATACATTAGCTTTCATGAGAGGCATTACAGATGTCTGTGAATATTATATAAACACCAGCCTGTTTGCAACAGTTTATAAACTTAAATATTTTATAAGAAAATACTGAACATTTAACTCGCCTTGTATTTTTTATACAGCAATAAAAACACCATTTTTATCAAAAGTTGCTGGGAAGCCTGACTAATAATGTAACACTTTGTTATAAAGTAGGAGGAAAGTTCACTGGTCTAGAATTAATAAGGTGTGTAATCTGTACAGGAATTTTTACACTACAGGGGGAAGCAGCTAACTTTGGCTTTGCTTGTGCATAAAGATGCATGTAATTTGTGAGAATGTTCTCTGATGCATCTTTGTGTCTCTGTGGCCAAAGAGGTTTCCGTGGTTTTCAGCTGGACATTGCTTGGAAAAGGAAAATACCATGTTCACACATGTGAGACATACATGGACCTGGATTTCTTTGCTGAGTGACCTTCCTGCAGGAGGCAGGAAACCGCAAGTCTCAGACCTGAGCATTTTCTCCCAGTTGTTTGTCCCAATGGGAGCTGCATTCCCAAGATGCAAAAGTGTAAAACAATGAGTGAGCAAGGCTTAGGACATAACCCTTGTTTTCCACAACTTGCCTTAACATTTCCAGCAGGAAGGCAACAGCTTTGCCCTCTCCAAGCAGAGCAGTTGCGTACTGTCAGTGAAGCGCCATGTAGGCTTCTGGGGACTTCTAACACAGGTGTACCAGGCAGCCATGAGTTTTCAGAGCTATCAGGCTTAAGTAGCAGCTGAATGGAAGTTTGAAAATCACAGCTTGAAGGAATAATTAGGAGGAGGAGGAAAAGTTTCAACTTCTAATTCTTTTCAAATCCATATTTTGTTGTAAGCTCAGTTTTAATTTTTTTGTCTCTGTTGCTGATTATTGTCATTGTTCTGATTTTACTGATCAGTTTGATTATTGCCATTGTTTTTATTGCCCAAATATCTTTATCAAGATTGACCTTTAATGCAAACATTCACTTGGTTTTCAGTAGAAATTCAGCTTCTAATTTTGTAGGTATTTAAGTGGTTGCTTCCTTTCTATACTCTATACTGACAGTTGCCCAAGAGTGTTGTTCCAGTAAAGATAGCTGTGCCTCAAAAAAAATCCTTCTTCAGAAAGTGCTATGGGCCAAGCTGGGATGACAAAGTAGTAGAAATGCTTGTCCCTCTCTAATTGTCACTATTGATGGAGTGAATGTGTGTAACAGCAGGAGAAAACTCTCCATGATCAGTAAATTCTTATCCTTTGTTTTCTCCAGAACACAGCAACCCATCTAGGCTGTAATTCCATTTGCAAGGCTGAATGCATATTTTTCACTCTAAAATTTGCATAACATTTGGTCAGTTAGAGCAGAAGAATAAACAGCATCTGAGATTTTGAATTATTTAGGAATGTACCTTTCCTAATGGAGTGATAAGGCTGTCCCCAAATGACCCACCAGCACCAGGTGTGACAGAATTATCTTCTTGTCCCTTAAAAGGAGACCAAAGCATTAACTGCAAGGATCCAGAGTTACAGGGTATTTGTACTGCTTAATTCTTCCAGGAATCATGGAACTGGCTTTGCTTAATGGAAGATCATGTGTGTTGAAGGGGAAATTCCTTTCAGATCTACACAGACATCAGGTCAAAAACTTGTACTGGCCAAAAATGTTATTGCAGTTGACTCAGGTAGGCTGAAAAATGGTGGCCAGGAAAATGCATGCTCTGGAATCAATGATAGTGTTGATGTGGCCAGATGTATGTCAGGATTAATTCCTACAGTTATTTCCACTTTACATTGGCATAAACATTGTAGAAAATAAGGTTAGCACTTGTGCCATCTACAGAGCAAATGCCAGTGCCAGCCAGAGTTGTGCAATGTTTTGTGTGTTTTTCCTATAGCTTGAACAGGAATGTGGCTTCCTTAGAGCATGGAAATGTTGGAAGATCTATAACCAGGCTGGTCCCTACAGCTTGAAACGTTCTGCAGGCAGTTCTTTTCTATAATTTTATATTTGTATTTCTATTTTGAATAATTCAGGAAGCTATCCAGTCTCTGTTGTTTAGCAATTCTATCAGGCCACCTCTAAGGCTGCAATGGGTGAGAGATGGTCCTTCATCCCCACAAGTTTTCTTATTTTTTAACGAGGTTTATGAGCTCCATTTGAGTAGTTGGAAGCTGAGGCACTAGATGACTTGGCCAAGGTCATACAGGAAATTTGGGATGAAGAACCAAACATATGATTGCTGCTGGTTTCCAAGCCAGCGCTCAAACCACTGGGCATCCTTCTTAATTTCCAGTCTTTTCTGGCATTGCTGCCAACTTTCTGGTCCAATTCCTCAACCACGTTGTGCCTCTCCTTCACTCCTGTTGCACATAAATCCAACCTCACAAGGTAACGTATCAAAGCAATCAATAGGTATGCAGCAATTTCCTCAGCCAGTTTCACTTCTCCTTCACAACTTGCCCACCAACAAATTTATTTCTCGCTTGGAGCATTTCGCTGAACGATTTCTATTCAAAAGTATCTGTTAGCACTTTGCTAAGCCTCAGACTGAACATCTTTGATCCACCCATTTCAAGATTAGATGGATGACAGAACCCAAACTCTAGCTCCAAAAACATCCATGTTTTGGAGGTATATTGAAAGCCCAAGCTTGGATTTGGCTCTCAATGTGGTTACTTTGATCTGTCTTCAGATCTGAATGCTGTGTTCCGTGGCACCTCTGTTTCTAGCACAGAATCTCGTGTTCCTATCTGGGTGAGAGCTCTGAGACATGATGGGTGCCTCCGAGCACCTCGTGTGGGAAACGGCACCGATGGATCCTCTCAAATTCCATTCAGGTTGTGTTTGTGTGCAATGGGGTTTTTTCACAGTTGTTGTTTTGTTACTCACCTGGAATTCCTCACAGGGAATTTGGCCTTTTGACAGAAGCAAAAGTGCAAGAAATCCCACTGTTGCGTGGCGTTCTTATTGTGCTCTCCCTCTTGCCTGTTTTCCATGCAGCTGCTTCCCACTTCCTAGAAATCACATCACCACTGCTCCTCCCCATTTATCTCCTGTCCCCACACAATGAGAACGTGGTCTGGTTTTTTTCCCCATGGATGGGAAAGCCACAGCAAGCTTGGTACTGTGGTCTTTTGCACTAACAGAATTTCGGTGCAATTCACTCTTTCCAGGGAATTATTCTAGATTTATTCACCACAAAGCATCCAACCATAACAACTCAGTAATTTTAAGGCCTAAGGAAAAAATGTAACAAGATGTTCAAAAATTTTGGTTTGGGATAATTGGGAGCTGTTTATATCCTTGTGCTGCTGATTATGTTGTCATATACCACCATTACTGGTGTCCTCAGGAACAGGATCATCTTTGCTTGGAAACAAAACCTCCATTTTAACCACTTAAATGCTGGTTAATGTAGCTGATAAACGGGAAGAAAAATACGCCCCTGCTGCTACTGGATATATGAGACACTCATAAATCATAGTGATGAGGGTTGAATAAACAGATAGATGGACAAATGAAACATAATCACTGTAATTTTTCTGATAAAATGATCGGGGCACCACAATTTTTCTTCAGACTATTTAGGGCAGAGTCTCCCACTGCTCAGTAGAATCGGTTCTTTCTCTTCCTCAGTTTGAAAAAACTTTCCGTGCATTCAGATCATACCAAGCTTTCCAAGCTGTATCTTGCTGGGGTTTTGTACCCTCCAATTATTTCCGCATGCATCTGGAATTCACATCTCTGGGTCATGGTTATTCCCCTGGCTCACTGGAATGCCAGGGTTACCCATGAAGTCCAATGGATAATTCTAGTAATGGAAATGTGTTATAGAAGGTATGGGGCTTGTCAGTCCTGTTTCTCCTCTGCCTTCCTGAGACAGCTGGAACTGGTATTTCCTACTATTCCACTGGAATGGACTGGGGCAAAATATTCTTTGCAGCATTTTGAGAGTTAAAAGGAAGTTTAAGTATAAATTGCATTTGCAATCATAAGACATTTTTAGATTTCCAGAGTGTCATATGAAAACTTTCTTGTGATTTATTATTATCATTGTTATTATTAATATTTTGTTGGGTGTTTTCTGGTTTTTTGCTTTAAGGCCTGTCCTAGTTTGGACAAATTTGGAGGAGAATATCCTCTGATAGAAGTCAGGTTGCAACCACCCCTCCCCCCAGGTTCGGGAAAAAAAAAATTTCCTTAAAGGAAAGTGAAAGAGATAAAAGCTATTTATTTAACAAACACACAGGAGTGGAATAATAATGCTAAATAATGAGATCTCTCTCTCTCTGTGGAGAGAAAACCTGGGAAGATTTCAGAGTTCTTCTGTAGGTGCGGTCTCTCTCCTCCTCGGAGCTGGGTCGGCGAGGGGCCACCCCCCCCAGGCCTCCGGGAAAATTCTCCTGATGTGTTCAGATGTTATTGAAACAGTCCAGAAGAGAAGAACAAAAAAACCCCAAAATCCTAGGAAAACAAGGTGCAACTCTCCGTCTCTCGCCGGAAAAAGAAAAGCCCAAAAAAAAATAAAAGTTGACTGAGGGAAAGAAAAAAAAAAACAAGGGTACCGCCGAAACAGAGGAGCGTATCTCCGTGTCCTTGAAACAACTGCTTTGAAATGTTTTTTGTTTTCTGTCCTTCTCAGGCTCCGTTTAAAGACACAGAAAAGATTGGTGGGCATAGAGTAGCGATAGGGGATACACATTATAAAGTCACCCCAAGACAAGGCCCAATCAATAATATGTACAATAAATTCTAAAGTTTTGTACCAATTTCCAGCCAATCTGAGGTTTTCAGCAGTAATTTTCCTCTGATTTCATGAGATCTGGGACCTGGAATACAGCAACCTAGATGTACTTTGTCAAGAGAAATCATTGTCTGCATCCAGAATTTTCATAACATCTAATTTAAATTGCGTCTTGGATTTTTTTGAGGAGAAAAAAAAAGTATCAGAGACTGTAGAGAGGAGAATGAGCCATTTCCTTAGCTTGAACCTGCATGAATTAGTGGTAAAGTGTTGATCTCTAAACTTGCAGTTTCTGAACCATAAAATCTGTTTATTTCACCCTATAAAAGAACATTTTGACTTATATGGCTATTTAAGTTTAAAAGCTATTAGAGAAGTGGGTGGGGAGAGGAAAAGAAGCAGCTTGAATCAGTAATTCAAGCTTGCAATACAATCTTCATCTGCTGCATAGCTTGCATAGAAATCCCCTTCAATGTGGATTTTCTGTGCTCGTAGCAGTTCCACCATACAGGAAGTATAGAGTGTATATTTCCAACATTATCCATAATTGTAGTAAAGCTTACAAAGCAACCCGTTCCTTGCGTGTTCCTGGTGATCTGCACTTACTTGATATTCTCAAGTATGCATTTAAAGGAGGCAAAAACATGGCGAGAGCTGGCAGAAGTCATCTGCAGTGACTTTCCAAAGGGAGTTGGGGGAAGGTCTTTATTGACCTGCTCTTACCGCCGGAACAGCAGTGGCTTTGACTGAAAACCTCCCCGCCTGTGCTTTCTTTTGTATCTGAATTTCGGGGGGGTTGTGTTTCCCTACAGGTTGAAAATGCTGGGGCTAAAACCGTGTGGATCCAGTCCCTCCTTGGGCGGGCAGGACAAAGTCACAGCACCCTCAGGAGAGGGATGGAGAGTGACAAGGAGGGACTGCTCCTTGCTGTAGGCAAGGCAGGGATGGAGGGAGCCTGGATCCTTCTGCTGCACCCTCCTGCTACCCTGTGCCTTGGAGAATCCTGAAGAAAGCAGAGAGGGGCGTGTGCTGATTCGAATGCAAGGTGAGCGTTTGTCCTTTGTGCCAGGGTGGGGCACAGGGAGGGACGGCTTTGCACAGCCTCTGATGCTCTGTCACACACACACACAGAGCAGCCTTGCTGCAGCAGTCACCTTCAGCGAAAGGGAAGAGAGGTTTTGATTCTCTGCCTGCAAAATGGGTAGCAAATTGTCAATGCTTTGAGAGGCTCTGCTTCACTTGAGCTGTGCAGGCCTTTTCCATCTAACTATCCCTGAACTTGCAGTACCTTGCTAAAAATAGTTCAAAGCATAACCGTGAGTTCCCTGAACTGTGATCCTACCAGTTCTGTATTATTCGATTCACCATTCCTTTGAAAGTATTCATCCTTCCCCTCATAAAACTTAAATCAGCTTGTTCTTTGGTCCAAGAGTTGACATCATTATGATGCTACATCCTATGTAATGGTGTGAGAGCTGGAAAAGCATTCACAGCAAAACCATGCAGTGAATTGAATTTGCAGTGCCTCAGCCCTTGCAGTCTGAGCTCCCTCCTGCCCTCCTCATTTACCTGTACTTTTAAAACTTGTGTGCAGGTCCTTGGAAATACCCCACGATAACAGCACCACAGCCCTGAGTATTTATCAAGGGTCTTTTTAATGTTCCCACTTTTCTTTCCATGACCCCTCTTGTTTTACAATATTTGGGAGAGCAAAAGTGATTGTTTTACCAAATTAAGCTAGATTTCTTGCCAGGAACAGTGGATAGAATCTTGTTGACAGATTTGGAAAAGATTATTCTTTCAGAACCTTTTGAATTATTTTTTTAAGTGTGTCTGCCATGTGCTCTTTCCAAAATCAGCCCACATTTAACTGTTTAATATTATATGGCAACAGGGACAAATTAGCACCTTTCATTTTCCTATCAAAATTGGCACATCCCAAGAAGACATTTCAAGGGCTACACATCTCTTTTTTAGAAATAAATCTAGGAATCTACTTAAATGTGTTTGCCTCAAAATCTTGGCACAAATAAATTTTGAGGGATTTGTCATTGATTTCAAACACCTCAGAATTTTGCCCGTTTTCATAGAATCATAGAAAGGCTTTAGTTGGAATGGAGCTTAAAGATCATCTAGTTCCAACCCCCTTGCCAGTTTGCTTACATGTGTTTGGAGTTACCTTTTTCCCTCCTGTGTTTTTCATATGAAGATTTTTTCTTTTTGGTGGAAAGCTCTTTTTAGAGCCTGAAACACACCTCCTCATCCCTTTGCTGGAGGGCTTCCTTACAGGCATGAGATGATGTTTTGTCTTGGTTTTTTTCCTCCCTCTTTTCATGCCTAACTTGGCCTCTGGGTTTGTTTGTTCTTCCCTGTTCCTCTGGAGCATCTGGAACCGGCCACAGCTGAAAATGGGCTGATGGGCAGGGTGCAGAGATGCTTCTGGTGATAGAAGGAAGCTCCTCCAGCTCCTGGCTGGTGTGTATTGCTGCTGGTCATGTTGGCAGGGATTGCTGTCCTTTGTTTATTGCCATGCCTCCCTCCAGCAAAGGACACAACTTCCTCCCCGGGCACTGCTGGTATTCAAGGCTTTTTGTCTTTTTCGTTGAAAGTCTGAAGTTTGTTACCAAGTATTGGATCTTCCTGGGTGGCTTGTGGTTAGGTGGATGTTGGAGTTCTGACTTTAGCACCAAGATTGCTGCCACAGCAGGGGTAAAATGAAGTAGACAATGTTTTGAGTTGTGTGGTGTGTGGCTGGGGGATGTGATGCTAAAAATAAAGGAAATATGCAATATTAAAATGTGCAGAAAATGGTTAGATGCATACTCCAGGACATGATTTAGTGGTGGACCTGGCAGTGCTGGGTTAATGGTTGCACTCCATGATCTTGGAGGTCTTTTCCAACCTTTATGATTCTACAGGGCTGATTTTGCTGCCATAGGAAGTGGCTTTTTAGATCATTTGTGCTCACTGAAGTTGCTATGCACTGTAGATACAGATTCATATTCTTTCTGCCAGTTTTGGTCCGTGCAGATACCTTGGGTTAACAGAACAGAGCATACGAATCCAAGTCAATATGTCTGTGTATTTCACTTCTCTGTTTGAGAATATTAAGGCCAGATTCTCATTTATACTAAGCCCACTAGCAATATTCTGGCAACAGAAAGATGCCTTAGCAGGAATGTAAATTAAAGCCTCTTTATACTTTCAATAGTGTTTGTAGTTTCACTTGGCTGCGGTACAGGAATGACACATGTCTATTCAAATGGCATTTGCCATCCTGTTGATGGTTGCTGATATTCTTCGTGCCTCTACCCCCTAACTAACTAGACCATGAGTCTGCTGCAGTCACAGCTTTCCAATTTCCTTAAAATGTGCTTTTTTCCCTTGAAATAACTAAACCAGGATTTAAGATTAAGGCAGTTTTTCTGTCCTTCCTTCACTATGTGATGACCCTGTTTGTGTCTGCATGAATCTCTGCTAAATGTCCAGTTCTGCAGTGTCCAGACAGATTATTCTTGCCATGTCTGTTGCTTAAATTGATGAGCGAGTTCTTCATCTCTCTATGCCTTGTACAGTGCAGAGCACCTTTGTATTTTTTGGACTAAGAAAGATAAAACCTGTATTAGGAATAAAACCTATATTTTGTGCTCTTGGAGCAAGCACCTGATATATTTTACATTAAATCGTCCCAGCTTTTACATGCTCAGGTCCATTTTCATTTCTATGCATTTATATCCTGTCTACCAGAGCCTCAACTTTCCAATGGGAAATTATCCTCCAAAAAGCCCAACAGTTTAAGGAGCACAGAATTGAGACCTGAGGTACAAGGCTTGTAGAGAAGCTGTGTGTGAACTCTACAGACTTAGGAAAAAATGTCAATATCAGCATCTACTTAATATATTTCAGATAAAATACTACTTTTGCAATGTCTGAAAACATGGTATAAGCATTTTATTAGATCTACAACTGTAGATCTGACTGTAAGGTCTTGTGCTAAATTACCACACGTTCAACAATGCAGGCTCCAGAGAACTTTGGGAAAAAAGCCTCTGAGACAAATCCAAAATTAGTCTTTCCTTGTTTGGAATTTTTGCTTTTTTAAAAATAAATTTTTAGTAAGGGATCCCTGAAAAGTACATTGCCTTGAGACTGACATAGAAAAAACTTCTCTCATGGAAATCTGGAGCTCTCCAGTGATTTAAGTCTCCTATTCCTTCCTTTTAAGTTCATAAGAACTTAGTCCAAAACTTGCCTGCAACCTAGAACTGACTGCTGACTTGCTAGAGTCTCTGTCCTTATTGATATTAAATGGAGAAAATTGTGCACAAAGTGGATAGAAAGAAAAGATATGTCTCTATCAAACTAAAATGACAGTATTTAGAGCTGGTAAGGAGTCAGATCTTAGAGTAATTTATGTTGGTGAGAAAGCTTAAGGGTCTCAGTGCACATAAATTGGCATAAGACTTAAGAAAGGCAAATATTTATAAGATTCTCTAATTCAGTAAATGGATTCTTAAAGACTAAGAGCTGAATAGCCTCCCCATGTATATAAAGAATGTGACAGCACTCTGCAGACCTCCGCAGGGCATAACACATAGTGCAAAGCATTTCTGCAGCAAGCTCTTATCTCCTCGATGCTCTTAAGTCCATCCCCCCATGGATGTTGCGAGTCTTCGCTGCAATGCTTTCTATCCAGACAAGCCGTTCCCTCAATTTCCCCTTCATCTGAAACTATATTTTTCTGCATTTCTAGATTAAATGTTCTTCTTATGTTGTTAGGTGACTGGAGGAATTTTCGGAGTGACTGATAAGATAAAGATGCCCCTTTTGGGGAGCAGCTAGCACGAGGAGCATTGTACAGCTGAACGGGAATGCTAGAATTTAATGTCTGGTTCTGTCGCCAAGGCTCAGCTGTCACCAGTTGTTTACTTAGCACGCTGCATTGCTATTTTCTGAAGGATAAAATATTCCAAACCCAAACAAAGTCATAATTTCAGGAGCAAGAAGGCCTCTGTGGAGTGTCTGCTGCTCTCCCTACGAAGAGGGGCATCTCTCTGAAGGTGAAGGCTTCTCCCCAGCCCTCATTAGCTCCATGCTCGCTGGCAGGGCAGGGGCTGCCGGGCTGGAGCTGCTGACAGGGAGGTGATGGAGTGTCTGCCGGAGCCGTGCGTGGCTGCGGGTCAGTGCCCGAAATGTGAGAACAAAATGGGCCCGGGCGCTAATGACTGTCAGGTGCGCGCCAGGGCCTGCGGGGCAGCCGGGAATTAGCGCTTGGCACACGGCGCAGGGCTCCTGCCTGCCAAGTCAAACACAATTGGGGCCTCGTGTAAATAAACAAGGGCAGAGGGAGCTTTTCCTCACGCTGGTTGTGTACGGAGCCCGTGCACACACGGCCCAGCGCTTGCACGCGCGGCTCCTCCAGGGCAGGACGCCAGGGGAGCTCCCAGTGCCATTGCCCATTTACAGGCCAAGGGACAAAGCCTGCTCCTTGCTAGGGGCTGTTAAATCCCCTGGAGCATCTCTTTCCTCTGCTTCCTTGCCCATGCAGACACTCACCTTGTAGGGCGTTGCTTTCCTTACCTCAGAAATCGCCCTCCTGATCTCCCAGGGCGAGTGCCCTTTCAGACATCACCTCCCCTTTTATATTCCCAGCCCTCTCTGATACGCCCTAAGATTACATTTCTGCTTTGGCCTGGATTAGGTTTTCCAGGCCAATATATTATGCCACTTTCACACTCCCCTCCCTGCCCCATCTGGCTTCCATCCTACCCCCATAAAGATTATTAATATCGCCTGTTTCCAAGCGATTTATTAGCAGGGGCCTAACTGGTGCCATTTCCCATTTTAGTAGAGCACTGAAAATAATCCTGAGGAGTGTGCCCAGCTATAAAAACGTACTTATACTGTCATATTTGCAGTTTCAAACATGCACCACTTGATAGTCTCAAAAGTGCTGTTTAATTGGGGTTTATGGGTTCTAATTAATTATACTATGTAAAAAAATTACTTGTCCCATTACAGCTCTCTGTGGTTTACTCTGAAGAGCAATGTAATTTAGAGATAAATTGTCCTTCTCTATCCCCCTGCTCCCCCTCTTCCAAGCAAGTTCCAGAACAGTTTAATTCTCTTTAACCCAGGAATGAAGCTGAGAGAAAGCAACATTTTGTTCAGGGGACACAACTTTTCCCCATACCCATAAACAGCTTTAAATGTGACTCAAAATGGTTGCACGTTCTTTCTGCTGAATCAGGCTGGTGAAATGATGAATAATCCTGAGGCTTTGCACAGCTCAGGTCTGGGGGGGCTGGGATTTTGCAAAGACTTGAAAAATGATGGCTGCTTTGTGTGCAATGTGGATTATTTCCTCTGATTATACAGAGGTAATAGTGAAGGAAGGTGAGAATGAGTGCAGGATTTTTTGCTGGATGAAAGTCTAGGTTGAGGTTTCTCTCCATGAACCTGTAGGAAAACAGTGTGGTAAAGGACCTGCCTGCCTTTATGGCATTTTGGTGTGACAAGCAGCAGAGGAAACTTCTCAAGTTTAACTTTCTATTCTCTCTTGCAGAATCATAAAGCCTGGATTACTCAAACAAATTTTGAGGCTGTCTTCTGACTTTTAAATGCTTCCTGGAATGACTTCGTGAAAAATGAGCAGCCAAGCAGGTACACTCGTGGTTGTTTGAAATATACTATTAAATTGCATCCCTCACTGTAATAAATTTGGTCTCATGAGGCGAAACATGAAATATAGTAGAGCTGAAGTGGAAAACATTGTATCCTGTGACAAGAGGGGATGGCTTTATACTGAAAGAGAGTAAGTTTAGGTTGGATATTAGGAAAAAATCCTTCCCTGTGAGGGTGGGGAGGCCCTGGCACAGGGTGCCCAGAGCAGCTGTGGCTGCCCCTGGATCCCTGGCAGTGTCCAAGGCCAGGCTGGATGGGGCTTGGAGCAACCTGGGATAGTGGAAGGTGTCCCTGCCCATGGCAGGGGGGTGAAATGAGAGGAACTTTAAGGTCTCTTCCACCCCAAACTGTTCTGTGATTGTACGACTTTATCTGGAAACTTTGTTAGGGAGTCAGAATGTTAATTAATGAAAAAAGACAGGGGGAAGAAACCTTTTTACTTTGCCTTTTACAGGCAAGTGCTACTTATTTTAGAAATTTCGTGTCATTTCAAACTTTTGTGTGTGACAGATGCCTCCAAAATTATACCCCCAGCCCTAGGAAGGGAACTTGGTGACCTCTCCATGTCCTTGCTATTACTCTTAGCACTTAAAGGTTATGATTCCTAATGTGACTGCACAAATGAGTGTTCACTGGATCAAAAAGTTTGTTAGTCATGCTTCACTAATTTGCTTATTTTATAAAATTAATAACCAGCATGTCAATTGCTGGAAAGTTGGATCATCCTGGGTGTCCAGATCAGTCTGCTTCATGTGCTGGAGGAGAAGCTGTGAGAACTGCCAAATGAAGAAAATAAAAAAAAAGGAAAAAAGAATCACCACAGTCACACACATTACTCATCAATCTGAAAAGTAACAAGATTTATACTGAGAATTGTTTTTATTAAAGTAATCCTCTCGTGCAGTAAAATTAGTTAAAAGACATTTTAGTGCATATAGCTAGTTGGTTATATTAAGAATAACTACAACCTGCAGTGTTTCATGGAATGAGTTAACAAAACAGAGCCCAAACCTGAATAAACCTGAAAATCTCTGGGCAGTGCTTGGATAAATCCAAACAAACCTGAATATCTTGGTGTTTGTACAGTGTTTACGTTTGCTCTTACATGGCTTTTACTGCCTCAGACAGCCATTTATGGAGAGGAAACAATGTGAAACCTGCTCTTCTCATGTGATTTTCATCATCCAGAGATTTAAATAAGTGGGATCTGCTCTTTTCGTGCTATTCTGTCCCCATAAATTACTCCTGGAGGCATTAAAAGGGCTTGTGAAAAACACAGTAATAAATAGCCAGAGCACAAATACAAATGTTGCAAACTGCTCATGCTGCTGTGGCAGCAGCTCTGCTGTGAATTTATTGAGCAAAACTGATGAGGGACCTCCATACCTGTGTCAGCTCCGCTCTATGTGGAGCCTCATTTTACACCTCTGAAACCCATGCTAAAAATCCCTTTTTTATGGGATGACTTTTATAACAGCATTGTGATTGCTCAGGAGCTGACTGGGTTACTCTGGTTATTCCAGAGGAGCAGAGGATTAAGGAAAATGAAGGGAGAAAGGAAATATCAGCCACAAAAGGATTTTGTAGCCCGTGCCACCTGCAGCAGCTCCCTGTCCTGGGTGGACCGTGCCTCTCAGGGCAGCGACAGCGGGGTTGTGTAACAGAGGAGAGCTCTGCCAGGTCCTTTCTCCTGACACATCCCAGACCACAAGTATGGCCCCTACATCTGAGGGAGAGGAGCAGCAGGGCCACGTGTGAGTCATGGCCCTCATGACAGGGGAATTCCTCGCTGGCTGCTGGCAGCTGCCACGATGAGCGGTTTCCACTGCCCGAGCATTACGGAAAGAGCCCTTCTCAGCTGAGTGCTGAATTCTGATTTCTCACCTCCCTTCAAAATAGAAGATCCTGACATAGGGGTTTTTTTCATTAAGCGGTTCTCATGACTGTTCCTTTGAGAACTGGGAGAAGCCCAGATTCACACAAGCCCCAGTGTGTCCTTCAAAAGGTGACTGAATCAAATTGCCTGTCCCCTTGATAAGAAAACAATGAACAAAATATTAATCAGTGAAACTGCCAGGTTGTCTAACTTTCTATGGCATTTAATTAGCGCAAACCCTGGGTTCATCTCCTAAAAGCCCCCTTGATCTGCCCACAAGTGTGTGTTCTGTGCCGGGAGCTGAGGTGGGCTGGCTCTGCCCGCTGCAGTCACTGCGTCTGTATGGGAAACTCAGAGCTGCTGCTGCTGCTCCTTCTTGCACAAGTTGGTGGTCGGTCCTTTAGGTTAAAAAAGTTCAGATTCGGGTCTTTTTTCACGAGTGTATGAAATGAGACAGACCTGTGTGCGAGGAAAGAACAGAGCTCCATTCCTCGCTCTGCTCTAAGTGGGAGAGACAGTAAAAGTACCTGGAAAATGAAGATACATTCCTGGGTATCACTGTATTGAAAATAACACATAGCACATTTAATAAGTTTTTTATTGCAGAATGTAGATGCTACTGCAGTGGTATTTTAGAAATAGCTGGTGGTGTACCTGTAACTAGGATTGCTTGAAACTTTCCAGGCTTCTTTATTTCCTTGTAACTCTGTCAAGCTCCAAATATTCACATTAAAATTCCCAGTGCTGGTATCAGCTCTGGTTGATTTACTTAGAACAGTTTAAACCCAACACAAATAAAATTTTAAGGGAACTTGGAAGTTTGAGGCAAGGGAGGCATAGGTGTTCTCTTGATTCAGAATGAAATGAAATTATGAAATAACTGAATTTCCTGAGTACTGGGAATTTGGAGCTCTGCTTCTACATACTCCTTCAGCAGGGAATGTTATAAAATACAAGTGGTTCTGATTTACCCAGGCACATGTATCCTGATTTCCTGAAACAGAAAGACACAGTCAGAAGGCTGAACTGAAACCTATTGGGCAGATTTTATTCACCTTTAATTTGAAATTGAAAACTTTAATCATTTGGGCGTAATATACCATGCCAGGTATCTTTTCCAGTCTTTGGCAAGTTTTGACTGATTATGAATCAAGAACAAGAGTATAAGTATACATAAGTTTATATTATTACACATATATAATAACACTTTTATCCTAGATATTATACTTATAATATATAAAATATGTTTATATTTTAGTTTAAAATTGCATTTGTATATGAAATTTATATTTTATGTATGTACCTATGTATAAGGGAGACTGTTCTCCTTGAAAAACTCATTATTTAGAAACGAGTATCGGGAAATCATGAAATTAGGGTTTCCTGCAAAGTGTTTATTTGGCTTCCTTTTGTACCTGTGCTTGGTCTAGTCTTTCATTACTTGACCATGTGCTATATTTAGCAGTGGACCCTGGTCTCATTCACTTCAGAAGGTGGAGGAGCTCAGGACATAAGTCAGAGCTGGGGAGAGCAGGAGGCTGATGCCTGACAGACTTTGCCTGTATTTGCTGTGGAAGCAGGGAGAGCATAGTAAAAGGCAGAGAATTGAAAAGAAAATGTCAGATCTCATGGCTCAAGCATCTGAATCCTGCAAAACTTTCATCCAGTCTCAGAGAAGTCAATTTGAACTAAATTCTTCCCAACTGGCTATTAATTTTATTTTGCTTCCTGTGTTTCCATTTGCAGAGTACACTGCTAGTGCTATTTCTCGTGACATATGATGCTGTACAATGTTAAACATTCTGAGAAATCAATTCCCAGGCATCTCAGTTTGGGGACCCGTCTCTAGCAGAATGTTTTGACCTGAATCTCTTTGTGTTTCGATTTCCCATCTGTTAAACAAGAATAATAATATCCTCTCGTCTTACAGGGTGTTGTTAGGAGAAATGAGGGTTGTGAAGCACTCATATGCCATACTGATAAGAGCCCTAGAAAAACTCACAAGAAAATTAGCAATTGTGTCTCGCAGGCAGGTTTGGAGTAGTATGTGGTAAATGAGGCCTCAAGCCACCCACTGAATAATGACACTGTAACAAAATATTGAATATCTGGTTATTGAGTGAACACTGTCCATCCTGAGGTAGAATCTGGTGGAAAACAAGGCATAATCCTATATTTAAAGAGTGACTCATAATGCAGATGAATAGGGGTTTATGGTTAACCTTAGTTCTGACGTTTCTCATCGCTTGGGCTTGCAGATATAAGGGGTGCATGTTCAAAAGGATACCTGTGCCTAAAAAGAAACAAAGTCTGAGTTCAAAAATGCTTATTGTTCAGTGAAACATGCAGGTTCTCCATTCTGGTCTCTGCAAACGAAATGTTTCCTGGTGCCTGGTGGGTTTTGGAAAGACACTGCAGTTCTCCTGTTTGGGAAACACTTTTCAAGCAAAGGTTAATGTAGTTTGTTACCTCTCCTTTGTTTTTAAATGATGAGAAAAGCTTTACAGCTGGGAGGGATGGTAATGGAAATGGTTTTGAGATTAGTGCTTGGATTCTTGCACACACCTGGATGGGCTCCTGCAAAATTTGCATGGGGAATTACAGCACATTCTGTTATTAACACTTCTTCCATGGCTTGTGGAAGAGGGAACTCCTAAGTTCTGTAGCAATCAAGTGCAGAGCTTTCACCGAGCTAGACAGAGTACTTATTAAAGACACAAGAATATTTTGGCATAAAAACAGAAGGGTATTAATTGGCTATGAATAAATTCTGTCTGGAAGGTAAATGAAGAGTTTTTTAACCATCACAGCAACAGCATTCTTGAGTATCTTCCCATTGGGAGGAAACATGGAGTTTCCTTTTTCTCCTCAGAAGATGTCTGGTAAAAATACAGAATGGGTTTTCAGATCTGGAGATCTGTATGAGGGCAAATAGGGCTTAAGACCCTAAGAAATCTGTTTCTGGTCTCATATCTGGTATTTCTCATTGCAAAAAGCAGTCCTCACAAGGTTGACATTTATCTTCTCCACACAGGAGAAACTGACTCCTGGAGGGATGAAAGAGTGAATCCAATCTCCTCAGCTTCGTTAATGAGGACTCATGAGAGGAGCAAGGAATCAGAAAGGCATCTCTCCGAATGAGACAGGTCCGAGTTACGAAAGAGTAAAGTGCTCTGCCGTCTTGTGCCCCTCTACAAACCCTTCCTTGCTTTCTGAAGGATGGAGAGCCCCCATGGAAGAGGGGTCCAGCATGATGCAGCGGTGGATGCTGTCTGTACCCCAGTGTTTGGGCTCCTCTTCTTTATTCTCTGCTGTTTGCAAAGTACGCCTGAATTGTCTTTGCTGATAAAGGATCCTTCCCAGACACAAAGAAGAGAGGAACAATTCCAGGCCACTTTGTAAGTCACTGGGAGCAAAACATAGCTGCCCCTGCACCTTGTGAGGGGTGTGCAGCGTGTCTGATTGCTTAGCCATCAGCAGGAGGCAGCTTAGGGTGAACCGTTCCTGCTGCTTTGCCACTATTAAGATCCAGCAGCACCTTGATGTTTCCTCACTGGCAATAATTTGCAGGATTAAATACTTCAAGCCACTCTAAAATTAGTTCCAGGAGGCATTTTTTGCTTTCATTTCAGAGCTCTCGTGAGCCTTTCCTATGCTGTAAGCCTGCTACAGCTAATTACCTGATGGTTACAGTGCTCTAGAAGATTTCAAATATCTGTCTTTTCCACTGCTCTAAAGACCTAAGTGGGGCTACAGTGCAGAACTTGTACCAGGAGTGTTTGCCAAACACTGTAATGAGCTCAGACAGCTTCGTGAGATGGGCAAATAAACCACTGCAAACAAAATTACCTTTGTCCACTGTCTCCATCCAAGATTCAAAGCAAACTTATTTTTGCACCTTTAAAAACATCTCAGAGAGCCATTGAAAGTAATGCTTTTATGTCTTGAGCTGTCTCCGTCTCTCTGACCCATTGGAGAGACTCCAGAATCACAGTACACAATTTCAGCCTCCAGTGCTGTGGTTTAAAAGTTTGCAAGGCATATTTGGTATTTTATTTTGAGAACACCTGAAGTGCATGGTGCTGCTGTTTGTCCAATGCAGGCATGTCACTATCAGAGCCAGAGGTAGAATAAATTTTGGAGAAGTGAGAAATCTTATCAGAGCAGAAAAAAAAAAAAAAAAAAAGCACAGCTGGAAGAAGGCCCTCTGCAGAAATCCACTGGCAGCAGAAGATACAGATTTCTTGAAGATACAGTTCAGTCTGCTTGGTGTTTCTGGCCACTCTTTTTGGCCCATGCTGACTATGGCCATGCCATGATCCTTTCTATTTTCTTCCCACCCTTTCCTGGCCCCCTTGGGATGATTCACTCTCTGAATATATACATGTGTCATGTACAAAAATCTTACTCTCCTGACCACAGCAGAAATCCAGGGGGGTTTGTTTCTTTACTTGTGATTTCAAAGGCTGACTTCTTTCCACTTGGCACCATGCCCAAAAGAAATGATCTTCCTCTCGTACTTCTCCCAGTCATCACTGCTGTTAGGATCTTTTAAAACCTGCTTGCTTGTTGCTTCTGAGGCCTCAAGGCAGGCCCAGCTTCATCCACCAGTTCCGAGCCTTAATTTTTGAGTTTGGTGTTCACGTTGTTAAACCCATGGCAATTTGAAACCCATTTCATGCAGCCAGTAGCAGGAACAGATATTTTCACTATTTGAGCCATTGGCCAACAAACTGAAGTTGTTCCTTCATTTACTCTGAATAAAAGGTGTCCATCGCCTTCAGGGAGACACCTGGGGAAGCTGCCCACCACGGGAGCTCAGTGTTTCTCTCATCAGCCATTGCTGGGAGCCTCCAGCACAGCATCTCACTACCTGAAGTCATGTTTTTTAACCATAGTGGCCCAATGTGAAAGAAATTGTAAATGCCAAGGCCCAGTAGCAGGGCTTGGCTGCTTCAATATGATTTTCAGTGTTTACACTTGGAAATGATGTTTGAAAATCGGGTTCTGAGAGCGAGACCCAGCTCCCTTTGAAGTCAACAGGAGTTTCAGCCTCCACTTCCACGGCCCAAGGGTTGGGCTCTTTGTTCTTTTGTCTAGTGCAATTTGTGAGTAATTCCTATGATCCAAGTGACAGGCTGGATTTTCTAACATGTTTCCAAACTGTGCTTCTTCTGAGACCAGATTCCTGTACTGCCTCTCCCAAAATAAAATGCCGAAGGAGCATGGATGGAGGAAATCCGTTCAAACTGAGTAAACAGCTCGTGAGGGTAGGCCAGCAGGATTCATTCATGCTCATTCAGCCCAGGCTAGCTGGTTTGATTCCAGTTGGAGCACTCTCTTCATTACAGGCCCCCTGGGGAATGTTAATCTGTACAGTATAAACATTTATAAACATCTACTAAATCATTACACTTCAGCTGCCCCATAAACACTCCTGAATGCTTTCCTTAGGCAGCATTGGTTGGGTAATGTGTGGCTTTTTGGAATGAGTTTACGGGTGTTTGACGCTGGTAGAAATATGGGGAGAGGGCACAGGAGGTTAAATAACATTGTTTGAGCTCCATGACTTTTTTAGGATAGAAACAGAAGCCGTTTGTGATGAATTAAAGTGGGCCTAGCTGGTAGATGCTGAGGACAAGGCCAGGTTGTAGAGGGGCTAAGACAGCCTTTCAGCTTTGCACACTGGATTTTAGCGATGCTATTGCCGGGAACATCACAAAATGCACTTCTCACCAGTCCACCTGACATTTCCGGGCCAGGCAATACGTCATTATTGTTCTATGACTGCAACACAAAGTGCCTCTGAAAGAACTGCCTGGTGCAAGGGAAAAGTGTAGACATAACTTCAGAAAACGGAGCCAGAACTAACATAACCCCCAGAACTGCAATCTTCTGGGCTGCAGGCCCGGGGCTCACTTGTGTGTGTTTACAGGACAGATAAGTATATACATATATATATATGGCTACTGGCAAAAATAAGTATGTTTCTGACCCAAAATGAACATATATATATATTTGTGAAGTGAACAGGAGTCAGTTTCAAATGCACACCTAGCAAAGCAAGCCTTGAACTCTGTAATGCTGAACTTCTCAATTTTGATCTATTCCCTAACCTGAAGGTGCTGGCATGACTGAGCATTCCCAGGACTGGGGTCAGAGTGACTCCCTCCCCACCTGTAGAAGTTGTATTGAATATAGAAATAGTAAGTAAAAAGCAAACAAATTAACCAAGCTTTCCCACTCTCAAATGGGTGAAGGAAAATTCCCTCAGTTATTATTTTTGTTTGTTTGCAGAGGTCCAGAAAAGCTGGGAACTGATAGAGGTGTCATTAATTACTGTGAAGATTGCGTTCAAGTAACGTAAGCTGAGCAGAAGTTAAACACGTTGTATGTGAGAGAGTTGTGTTTACTGACAGCCTGATGAGTAAGTAACAACTTGATTTCTAAAAAGCATCTTAGGGAAAATGGTTTAATTGGCTATAATTATATCATATCATACACTTGAGTGAATATGCCTGTGTGCACAGATCTGGTTTACTTGTACGTGTCACAGGTATGTGGCTGGACACAATGGCTCATCTGCAGGAGCTGCTAACAAGAGCCTCCCTTTCCATCTCCTCCCTCTCGCATTCATAACACGCAGCCACTGCCTTCCAGCTACGACCACACCTATTTCTGAAATGAGAGCTCAGAAAACAGAAGATTTTTTTCCTAAGTGGACCTAGATACGCAATGCATCCTTTTCAGAGCCCCAGTTTCATGGAACAGTGGCTGTGACATCTGCAGACTGTGGCCCACTCTGCCTTGACCTGCTCGGACACCAGCATCAGGCCAAAAATACCTTGCAAGGAAATGGGACAAGAAAAATGGTTTTACTATTCAAGTTTACCAAAACCTCCCTAAAACATGAAATCAAACCATACCCATCATAGGCTAAAGATGACTTTACCATATCTGCACTTCCAGCTTGCAAATCTCCCAGTGTGTGTATATGTATGTATATATATATATATATATATGTATCTCATCAGTAGCAGAGGGTGATTTTCCCACAGCTTTTCTGTGGCATGTAACGAGGTGAGTAATTTAAAATCTTCTGTGTATGGTTAAGGTTTGAGCTCGTGGAAAGCATTACACATTATTAGTTTCAATTGGTCTTTTAACGTCCGTCTTAAAGGGTCAATAAATGAGATTGCCCAGAGGTAAAGCCGTTGTTATCATGTGTAGGGTCACAGTCACAGCTGGAGGGCACAGGCAGGGCCAGGCTGTCTGTCTGCCTGTGTAGGAGACTTCAGTCACCAGTCAGGGTTCTATTAATTTTATAGTGCCTTAAATTCATATTGTAATTATGAGAAATAAGCAGAGAGAAAGAGAGATCTCCTTTTAATATGTTTTAAAAAATCTGGAGCCTATTACCCCGCTTAATTCCAATTACATTACAGCTGGACTTTTATCTCAATACACTGCAAATAAACTCAGGCCAAGGTAACTGGGATATATGCTTCCTAACTCAGAAACAGGAATCTGTGGGCAGTAGACAGAAGAGAGCAGAGGAACCAGCGTGAAGCCTCAGGAGTGTCACACTATGAATTTTCATTTTTCTTTTTTAAATACCTGGGCTGAAATTTGGTGACTTAATTCGAAAGCAAAACTGAATTCCGTGGTCTCACACAAGCCCCTAGTGGAAATCATTTATCCCCTTGGAAAGATCACCATATGTTTTACCATGATGAGGTCTTTGATGACAAAGTAAGTCTTGGAATGTCCTTGGCTAGGAGGACCGGGAGATGGAAACTTTTAAAAGTGAAGGGTGGTGTACATCATCTCACTGCTGCCTGGGGTGAAGTGTGATACAATACACCAATTGCATAGATGTGGGGAACCCAAAGCTGAAAAAGTGATAGAATTTGCCTATTGGCTTGATGAGTATTGACTGAAATGTTCTCAAAATCTGAAACTCTGTTATTTGGGTACTTCAGCTCTGGCTTAAGCGCACAGTAAGGAAAGCTCACACAACATGGTTACTATAGAGGCTTTTCCATTGTGTTAAAAAATATTAGAGGAGAGGACCGCAAACATCACTTTATAGGATAGTGGTGAGGCTTGTAGAATGAGTCTTAGGATATCAAGAACTCAAGGTGTTTTGCAGGCACGAGGCTGGTGCTTCCAGCCATGCTTATACTGCCCAGTGACCAAGACTTTCAGTGGCCAAGTCCCTGGGTGTTTACAGGGAACATCTGGACATTTAAGATGACTGGTGTAATGTAAACTCCATTAGAGCCATTTAATATTGGCTGGGCATGTTCTACTGCAGCCTTTGCCCATATTTCTTCATAGCCCTGAGGGGTGGGATAGCGGTGGTGGGCACTGTTAGTTTAGAGGACTGAACACCAGCTGCTTAAAACCAGTTTGTCTCAGGCCCCTCTGCAGTGAGGCTGCAAGAAGGTGCTCTGTGTAAACCTCAAGCTCTTTTCTTCCAGCTGTGAGTAAGTAATGGGATGTACTGCAGCACTTTCAGTCTTAGGTCTGGGATGGGACATTTTCTGTTGGCTTGGCATGTGATGAGAGCTGTCCCCAGGCAGCCACACAGTCTCCAGGGAGAAATGTGTGCCCTTTTGTGCCACTCCTGCCCTCTGCTCCTCTTTCCAGACTTCTGGGTTTCCCTTGACTAACCTTGTCCTTGTGAGCACACTTAAATCAGCGCTTCCTTCTCTCTTTTTCCTTAAATGTAAATACCATCAAATGCTCGCAGGAGGCACCGTTGTCATCCTGGGTGAGTATCTGTGCCCACATAGCTGATTCTTATGTTGTTCCCATCAAATTAAGCACCCAGAACATGAAATTTTTATCAAAAAAAAATCAGTTTATATTCTGCCAATCCTTCTGTCTCCAGTCTTGCCTGCAAAGGGAAGTCTGGGAGTGCCTTTCACAAAAGATATTGACCAAATGACTTCCAATAGCAAATGGGCATATTGGAAATTAAAGATGGTTCATGAACAGCCAGAAACTGGGAAAAGAGGCAAGTTCAGCTGAAGAGAGCCTTATAATTTAGTTCCTGCTGAGGAGACAGATAAGTTGTACGTAGTCCTTAGGTTGACCCGGTGCATAAAAACAAATCATGCAGCCAGCTTTAGAGATAAGCATGGCTTCAGAGTTCCCTGGAGAGTGTTTTCCAACACTAATGTACAGTCCAACCCAGGAACTTCAACCGAAGGAACAGATTTGGCTGTGGAAATAGTTCTGCTTCTTCCTTTCCTTGCAGTGTAAGTTTGTGCAGAGGGAAAAGTTTACTCTTAAAAGATTAATGCTGTTAGCGTGATTGTGCTAAGCTTTTGTGTCTGTATCTCAGATTTTAGCAAATACTAAAACATGAGTGTGAGACCTTGTCTAACTTTACCCCTTCTTTTTTTATGCAAATGCTTTTAGAGGTGGTCAGAACTGCATTTGGTACTGTCATGTGAAAGGCACAGGTCTCAAAATCAGTCTCTTATAGGCTAAACTTGTCCCTGTCACAAAATCTGTGCTGTGCTTAGCCTGAAGTAGGCAGAATACTTATAGCAGGGAAGGGAGTAGCTGTACAAACCTCTGCCTGCTAGAAATCTCCTTTCTCATGGCTGGCATGGTTGTGTTTTGGAGAGAGGGACAAAGGGAAAGCACTGCAAACAATGCTTTTGCCAAAGTAATATGCGCTCTTCAACTTTTTCCAAATGTGTCAGTTCAGAGCCATTCCTTAAGAAGGAGTGATTAAAGGGTTTGATCCAAAGGCTGGTTGTCAGTGGCAGTCCTGCCCGTTGGCTGCACTGGGGTTTGGATTTGGCCCTAAATCCTACATCTGTGCCCATTAAAAATTAAGTAAAAAGTCTTGGCAAAGTATTCCAACCACCATAAACAAACATGTTCCCAGTATGAAATGCATTTAATGGAGTTTTGCAGCATTGGTCTCCCAGGCAAGCATATTAGTCTCTGTTTTCCCTCCCTGTCCTAATGGCCACAGCCAGAGGGGGGCTGGTTTGAACTGTGAAGGAGGCTGGTTTTTATCCACATTGAGTAGAGAGGCATAAATTGGCATTCCATATCATCATAAAAAAAAACTTCCCAGCAATTATTAAAAGATTCTTATCTCTTGCTCCCTGCATGGATAATGAGATCCCTCTCTGCTGGACTGAGACAGCCTGTCTCTCAGCTCACTTAATGAAATGGACCCAAGTTTGCAAATTAGCATAGCCCTGACTCCAAACGTAACCTCTTGTTGTCTAGTTGTACATCAAGGCCCCTGGCTTATGTCTTTTCTTATTAACACTCCGTAATCATGTCAACCCTCTTTAGTTTTCATTTCCTGTTTCCTTTTACAAATTCACTTTTGAGTTTTGAGCACAATGTTGGATGCCTTTGGATACAGTGAGATTTTGTTTTGGTCTCATTTTTAAGATTATTGCAGTATAAGTTTATCAGTGGGTCCTGGGGTGGATCAGAGAATCTGTTTTCTGTTCCATATTTTTGCTGGTTGGTTGCCACGTGATCTTAAAGCAGCTCCTTTTGTATGTCTGTGCTCATTTCCCTTGCACTTTTTAGGGTTTTTGTTTTGGACTGTAAAATCTCAGCGACAGGTATTTTGTCTTGGTCTGAATTTGGTCGGTGCCTTGTAGAGTGTTTTTTTGTTTCTGCGAGGTTGTCTGTGTAATAGACTATTAATAATAATAAAGAACAGTGATCCTGGGCCCCAACAAACACAATATGCTAAAGGCTTTCTAAGAAGTCAAGAAGGATGAACCCTTTGAAAGTCTTTTTCTTTCTCTCTCCCCTGATGTGAAACTTCATTGTTGGACCTTAAGAGTAATAAATCAAAGCAGCTGAAAGAAGAGAATTGTGATTTCTTTTGCCCGTGTGTAGCTGACCCAATCTGCCTTTGATAAGGCAGTGCCCTTCCACTTTATCCACTACCCTACTAATTATCCTTCACTTTCATGAGCACTAAAATCCACTCACACATTAGAATAAAAAAAGAAACAGGGCTGTGATTAGTTGTGTACAGATAAGAAGCAGCCCACAGTGTTAGCTGGGTAATAACATTTTCTAAGATTCCTTTTTTTTTTCCCCTGGAATTCATTTCCACTCACTTACATCCATTGCAGTAAAAAGTACTTACAGTTTGTAATACAAAAGATAACTCTTCAATGCAAAGCTTTGGTGTGTGTCTTTAAAAGATTTACTCCTTTATCAAGTATTAATTTAAGAAAGGGTGCCTTGTAGGTAAGGCAACGACATCAGTCGTAGTCTTCAGGGCAGCAGATTTATTAATTTAATAGGTTTATCCATTTTACAGCTTGGATAATCATATTTCACTAAACTGGTACACAAGGAGCCCTCAGCCCATCTGACAGCTTTATTCTTGTGTGAGTTAACAAGCACATTTTGTACTCGTGACCTTGTGAATTGTACAAGTGCGAGGAGCTAGAGAGGAATGACAGACCAAATCCAAGGAACATGTCAGCATTTCAGTTTTCCTGAACGAGATTTATAAAGGGAACTGTGAGGAACCTCAGCTGAAAAGAGAACTTAAACATTTGTTGATTTATTTGGTTTAAGAAAATATGCAGAATTTTAAAAAAATTTAAAAAAATAATGGAAGGTTAATTTAAAAAATAAGGACTTAATATATTTATCAAACATATCAGTTTAACAGTAGAATTGTTCCCCTGACTATGGAGGCGTTGCTCTTGAGCTGGAACAACTGGAAAAGAATTGGGCTGGGTTTGTCTAAGGTAAATTCCTTTGGTACATGCTCATGTTTACTCCTTGTGTTTCTCCGTGCTTGCTGTGGCCACTAAATTCCCTCTATAAGTGTCTAAAATTCTTGAAACTGGCTGGGAATTAGAAGATTAAGGCAAGAATGGAGCCAAGATTTTCAAAACACCTTGATAAAAAACATTTTATGGTTAAGACCCACAGGAATATGCGTTGCTTGAAAGCATTTCTTGTTTGCCATGTAGGAAAGACAGGAAGCACGCGCTTCTTTACTGCTTGGCATTTCTTGTCCTATTGAACTGTTGGGAGAAAAAGAAAATATTTCCCTATTTGTTTAAAAGTTTCGCTTAAAACTGCACTTTGTAAATACTATGTTTCAGTGTCTTGATGAAAAGGTGACTTATTCAGGAAAAAGATATTTCCTATGCAAAATAACATTCAGCTGAAAATTAACTTGTGTCAGAAAATGTAACATAAAAGTTGGGGCTAATCCTACTCTGTCCATTTAATAAAAGCAAAAGCTGAGCTACTTACACTGTGCTAACTACAAGCTCTTCAAATAAAAGAGCAAATCATCATAAAGTGGTCCATTTGGCAGCAGAGAAAGAACTGATAGAATTGTAGACCTCGGGGATTTATTTTCATTTATATTCAAACTCCTTTACACATTCTTGACACATAAAGAGGAGTATTTTGTGCAAATCAGAATCAGGCCATGGAGACAGAAATTTCAAAATCTTTGAGTATTAGTTGAACATGACAGGGCAGTGCTGAGATACAACGTGCCCTTAATTTACTCTCCTCTATACCCCTCACTTGCATTTCACTCATTTTTGACAGCAGGCGATGCCTTTTCAGCTTCTCTTCGCAGGTGTCAAGGTCTGTCTGTCCAAGTTGAATGCAGAGCAAAGTCAAACACTTGCTCTGAAAGTTTAGAAAACTTCATGTCCTCTTCCAGTCACTTGCACTTTCTGGTTTGTACACAGCAATAGTGTTTGGGTTTAAAGTGTTGTATGAGGATATTTATGTTTGCCAGAGAATTCCTTCTAAAAGGAAATATTATTAATCGTGTTGCATTTTGAGCTGTTGTATTTACGGCAATGTCTGAACTTTCACCATAAAGTACACAAACAAGTGTCACACAGGGAAAACATTTCTCTTGTTGCTAAAAATTTAGTGCTGCTGCCTGCTGTGCACTAGAAAGAAAAAAAAAAAGATATTGTATGAACCTTCTGTTTGGCCCTTTTTTAATTTGCAGGGCCTGAAAATCTAATTGTGTGCTGCCCTTAGGCATGTTCCCTGCAGGTCTGGCAGGACTGCTCTGAAAGATATTTTCGGTTGGTTTTTTTTGGGATCTTGTGGTTTTTTTTCCATCTGGAAGACTGCAAATTGAGGTGACATTTCCAAGGCATTGTCATGGAATTGAAGCTCCCATTTAATTTCTGACCATCTGAGGGACACGAAGAAGGTGGCCGGTTGTGCTGGAAGATGCCAAACCACGTCTTGCCTAAAACTGGCAAAAAAGGAACTTCTTGTTAGAGGTGACACCATGGTCCCAGCAGGCTCTGGAGCTTTTGATCATTCCCTTTTCTCCTCTTCCAGGCTGGAGCCTGTTGTTCGCAGAACATGCTCAGTCACAGGGATGTGTTTTAGTTGGCTGTGGATGCGTTACCGGTTGGGATCCCTAATTATTATCAATTTGCAGATTGCCTGGAATGCCTTATTAAAATTCGTGCAGAATGATTGATCATAATCAAAAAATTAATCACCAATCAGCCCTGGCAATTAACATTACCAAGTCTATTTGCATATATCTGGTAATTTATGCTGCTGCTGGAAGAAGGGACTTTTCCTGAATGTTATTGATTAGGTGAGAAGAGCCAGATGCTTCTTTCACTGGGACATGAGCCTTTATTAGATAGGGCTGATAATGTGTAAGGAACTGAAGTCTGCTGTGACCTGGGCATCTTCAAGTGTCCGAAAGGAATTTCTTACATATTAAAAATGGTATATTTTGCTTTAAAAAAGCTTTGACTTTTGTTTACTGTAGGTGCTTTAAATCCATTAGGATAAAAACACATCATAATATCAGCCCAGGCAGTGAGATTTTCATTGCAAGAAGTTACTTAATAGATGTTGTTATTTACTGTTATGAGTAAGGAATTTGCAGGCTTGCAATTAATTTGATGAATTGTGGTATTTGAGCTACAAAGAACTGCATAACAAAGTCTTAGTAGAGGTTGACAATAGTGTGCACTGTTCAGTCAGTGGATTTTTTAAATAAATTTTTAATCTTTCTACATTTTTTTTCTTTTTAAATTGATATTTTTATTAATGTATTTGAGGTTTATTATACAGTCATCAACACTGATTTTTTTTTTTTTTTTTCAAATTTGCTTGGAATTACTTGTAGGATAACACATCTGTTTAAGATGTTGTGAGTCTGGTCATCGTTCCTGGTATTTATAATCTTTTTTGCACTGCAACCTTTGGTTTTGCTTCAACACCTTTCTGTGTCTCTCATACCTGGCGCTGTAACTGCAACTACATGAAAATGCAGGCTCTACTGTCATAAATTCAGATTGGTTTTTCATTTATAACTGCTTAAATATTAAGAGCAAATTAATTTAAGCCAGTAGGCAAAGTGATAACAGTTTATCCGCTGGCCATGTCAGTCCTAATCGTGATAGCACAATTAAATCTATTCCAATATCCAAAGAGGGTCAACAATTAAAGTGACAAAATTATGTTGAAAAGAAAGGTGAGCAAAACCAGGATTTTTTTCTCTAGCCTCTGAATTTAAAAGGCAGAACAATGCAAAAGATGCTTAATTTTAAAATTTACATTCCTTTGATTGATATTAATTCTTAGTTGTAGCTTTGTTGTAAGCTAGAAATCTTTGTAGTTCATAGAGGATTTTAAAAGAATCTCTTGTATCGAAACTCTAAAACTCTGTGTTGATTTTAAAACTAAAAAGTGCTCTCTAAAACACGAGTAAATAATAGGAAGCTCTGTTCCTAACAAAGCCAGATTGGTTTGTTCCTTGATGTCAGCTCTGTGCTTATCTCAGTCTTTCTTGAACAAAGATATTTTTTCTTATTTATCTGTCTGTATACATTAATCTGTTTTGCAGGTTTTGAATGCCTGCATCCTTAATGCCATTAATACATTTCTCTGGGTTTCTTGACTTGATTTTTCTCCCATTATTGAATCCTGAAGTTGATTTGAAATGGGAACATATCAGACTCCAGCTCCGATACAATAATCAGACCCACAGCTGGTCCTTTTTCTCTCGGTGAGCATTAAGTGATCTGAGAAGAGCCTCGTCAAACCCCAGCTATACCCTGAGATCTTGGATTAACAAGTTATCACATCTGGTTTTTGCTGAAGTTAGTTGGTAACCATGAGATCTTGTCACTGCAGAGTTCAGAGGTTAATTGAAATCAGAGAGGCATAGCCCATTCAATTGTCCCGTTAATTACGCCCGGCTCCTGCCTCCCCCCTGCAGCCTCCCGTCCCCACCGGCCGCAGGGGACAGCTGCCACCGGCCTCCTGTCACCCAGCTGGATGGCTGGGAGAGCTGGAACGCCTGAGTCACTGGAGCCCGTAAAACATGCCTGCAGGAGGGGAAAGGGGCATGCGCTGGAGGAGAGGGAGCTGGTGACATCCCCATACATCATCCCCCAGCCACAGCGTTACCAGCTTGTGCTGAGAGCTGGTAATGCTCTGAGATTTATGGCAGGTGTGCTTTGCTCGGTGCAGAGCTTTGGTTGGGGAAAATGGGGAGGAGTTGGTTGGGGTCCTGGGAGACTGGCAGGGATTTCTGGCGGTGGTTTGCAGGGATGGTCTTTATGCTGCAGGAGTTCATATTGCATTGGATGAGTGACATTTTATGGTTCAAATATATCAATTTCCCTTCTTCTTTCACCAAATTGATATGAACAGTGGAATTTTGCTAGTAACTATTAATTGTCAAGTGTTGTGGTGGTAACTTTCTCCAGGGTTTCTGCAGTCAGCAGTTAGGCACTATTTACCCTGTGGTAACCAGAGAAGCACGGCAAATTTCAGAACTGAAGGGACATTAAAATGTTAAAATAGATCTGAATTTGTAAATCTATACTGACCTTGGGGAGAGAGAGGGGGGAAATCATTGCCTTCAGTGGGAGCTGACTTTGGTATGGACAAAAAAAAGTCTTCCCACTTGGGGTAGTTTTGAAGTTTTGAGCATAAGGATAGAAAATCACTTTGAGATTACTCAGAGATGGGTGGACTACGAGTGTCCTAAAAGCTTCAATACTCAGATAAAGAATCTAAAAACCTCACCCTGTGTGTTTGTCCAAATTTACCTGATCTAAACCCCAATTTTAATGAGTATTAAGCATAGGCCTGCCAGATCCCTTCCTCCCTTTTTCTTCTCGCAGCTGCCTCTCCCAGCCAAAGCCCGGCTCTCCAGTGCGTCCCAGCCAGCCTGGAGCACGGACCCTGCTCTGTGCCCAGGTCCTGCTGTTGTGCGTCTGTACGAGTGTCAGTGCTGTGTCCCTGGGGAAATGCAGTCTGCACTCTGTGCTCTCATGTGCTGCACAAACCCGAGACAGACCCGCCCCTTGTCTTTATTCGCTGATTTTAATCTCAGTTCTTTTTAATCTGGGTTCAAGTGACTGTTCTCAATACTAGGGGGTGGCAGTGTGAGTATTACAGCCTGAAATGAGGGCCATGTTCCAATCACAGTGAAGTTTATAAATCACCCAAATGATTCTTAGGAGTAGCTCTCCAATCTCTTGTTACTCAGCCCCCAGAAATAACAATGTAACGGTGCTGGTAGAAATGTCTTTT
>VZTI01005237.1:1185450-1202415 GCA_013397865.1 Struthidea cinerea | reverse complement strand
TTTTTTTTTTTTTTCTGCAAACACGTTAAAATGAAACATCTTTGTGTCTTCTTTCAAAAAAGGCAGATGCAAATCCCAAACTGTTGAAATCTTGTTAATGAAAACTGATTTTTTTTTTAATTTTGCAGCTCTTATGTATTTTTAAAAAAAAAACAAAAAAAATATCCTAAAACTCTCTTCTTGTTTCTATAACCACCAGCAGCATTTTATGGTGGTTTCTTTAACTAAAAAAAAGATCAAAGTTACCTGGTTCTTTTTGATTTTAACGCACAAATATTACTTTGAAATGTGACTTAGCTTCTGACAGGCAAATAAAAATTATCATTTCTATTCTGTGTACACTTAGAGCTAATACTTCATAAAAGCTTCTCCTCTGATGGGGTGACAACGTATATAGACTATACACAACCATGAAAGGTTTTTTCTCTGTAATTTATGTGCCCCAGCCACATACTGAGCCCGTACACTGCGGAGGAGGAGAAGGTAAATCAATCAAGGGTGATTTCCAGTGAACAGCCATATCACATCTACCACCCATTTGCTCTTGGCTGGCTGAGAAATGAAGCAATTTAAACCTATTGGGTCACACTGAAATGGGGGCCAAAATCTTATCAATGTGCTGCACACAATGGGGCCTCATTTCATCTTCATTTCCAGAGGTCCATGGGCTGCAGCGTGTCCCCGCAGTCCATCAGTGTCTCTGGCATTGCAGCCAGCTCCTGGCTGCTCAGCTGATGCCAGAGGTGGAAAAAAACAACTCTTTGGTATGAAAGGGGAGGCTCTGGATTGGAACTTTTTTGATCTACAGGAAAAAATACGGAGGAAAACACAATTAGTGTTCAGTTATAGTGCAGATATGAAGATAAGCCTGAGAACTCCAATGTTGGGGTGGAATATGAGATGGGAAAATAAATGTTCTCCATTCACTTGCTTAATGTTTCATATAATCTTGGAAGTGTTCCACTGCCTGACCCTCATGTTTTCAGATTATTTCCACATCTGTCTCAAAGCCATACCCTCCTCAAATGGACCAAGCAGCTAGTTTCTTAGTTAAAATAATAATAACAAAGTGTAAGAGCACCCCGAGCATGCTGAAGCTTGTCACAGCTCATGCTCTGTGCAGAGGAGAGCACCTGGAAAGGCTCAGAGCCCGTCCCAAGGCCGCAGGCAGGAGTAACACACGGCATGTGTTCGCCGCTGGGTTTTCCTGTTCCTTGTTGCTTCATATTAAAAATGAAATTCCATATGGACTTTTCGATGGTTGCTTGGAAATTGGATGTCTGACACCCCAGAGGGACGTATTGGAATTCTGCACCTGATTGCATTTCTCCCTTCTCCCCCACAGGAGGAGTCAAAGGTTATGGTCCAGAGGAGAAGGAGTTTGTCGGTGGCAGGTTCTCCTCAAGCTGACAGGAAGCTTCTTCCCTTCAGTAGTGTGGGTAAGGTTGTGTGTGGATGTAAATGAATTTAGGAATCTGATCCAAAATAAACTGACATGAACAAGAAATTTGAGGCTGACCCCAAAATAAATTGTTCTCATCCCAACATTGGCAAAAGGAGTAAAACAAAGTAAGCAGAAACAAAGAGGCAGTTCAGAGCTAGGCACAAATCTTCATCCAAATCTCTTTTGTTTTTTAACCTGCTTAAGGAAGAATAAAATGGCTTCTCTGAACTATAACACTTCTAAACAGCTTTTTGAAAACTTCAGAAATAAGAATATTTTTAGTATCTCATGCCATGTTCTCTCCAGTGTGATGTTACCCTTCTCCCAAGGGACTTGGGCTTATCTGTGCCGGGGTCACACAGGATGGTTCATAGCAAAATCTCTCGCCTGAACCTTCCAAAACACCTTGCAGTGCCCTGGGGTGCTCGGTCTTGTGATGCCTGCAGGGATGTCCACACAGGTATGGGCAGGAAGAACCAGTGCTATTGAACCTGGGCTGCTGAAGTATGCTCTGCACATTATTTCAATAAATCTTCTCTCCACTATTTAGTTAGGGAGACAGAAATCTATCCTTGCACCCGGGTGCTGTTATGTGAAACAATGACAAGCAGTTAACAGCAGTATTTGCCATTCTAAATATATAGAAATCATGAATCAGTTTTCCAAATCTTAGAAATAATGAAATAGTTTTTTAAAAAGTATATTTCAGGTTATGTCTAATTTCTGCCTTCTGAACTCTTTTGGGTGCAGTTGGTTTACTTGTGAAGTATTTCAAGAGAAATACATGGGTTTGAAGCTTGCTTTTAAAAATGACACTCAGCTTCTGACATATTCCTGTCTTCTAGATCTGAGCTTTAACAGCAAGACCAAACATTCTTGGTATATTTATACGTGCTAATAAATGCAAGCTCCTTGCCAAAACCATATCCCCCACAATATGCAGAGAGCATCAGAAGTGAAAAGTAAATTAAATCTGTGACTGTTTCCTAGTTCTGTACTAGAGGTTGCACAAATTTAAAGCAAGTGTGGGTTATAGCCAAATTTTGTTGCATGGGTTTCATTTACGGTAACATTGCTGTTGTCAGCTAGCCAGTAACCTTTATTCTAGCCATCAAACATCATCATTAAAAGTTCAAGATAGGTAAGAAATAATACAATATTTTTAAATTGTCTTCTGCTTTTCTGTAGGGTTTACCTTATATTTTTTCCCTCTAAGTTTTGTTTTCATCATTTATTTGAATGGTGACAGCTAAAACTTTGAAAATGAAAGTTGAGGTTCATAACAATCATCTAATGGCTGAGGCCAAGGTGGTAATGAAAGCATCAGTCATCTCGAGACCTGTGATATATTCACAGGAATTAACAAAATCACTTGAGCTGGCAGTGAAGGAGAGGTTGTCTTGTCATCAGGTCGCTCTGCCTGTATGTGATTTTATTTTAAGACTGTTGCTGCATTCTCAGGGTCTTTAAAGGCTGATAGACTTTATATAGATTTTCTTTTAAAATGTGCTCTTTGTAATATATAGGCATGGTTGTTTGCAAGCAGGCAGGCCCAGTCCAGCTCTAGCTTGGTGTTATTAAAACATGAACAGTCTTTCCTTGGAGCTGCTTCTCACCTGGCCAAAGGATTCCCCCCTAATTGTCCTGTGCTGCGCCCTGTGACATCCGTGTCCCACTGCCGAGCCCCAATGTGCAGGCAGGGTTCAGTCCTCAGTGCAGCAGATTGCTCTCACTCTGGTGATGGCAAAATTTAGATTCCTTGACTTTAGCTGTAGTTGTAAAACTTTCCAGACACTGAAGACTTCACTACTTTTCTGTGTATGAGCACCACAGAGTTTGATGGAGTTTGCCTGCTCCAAGGAGCTGTGCCAGTGTTTTTAGGAACGTTTTTAAAATAGAGTATATTCCAATTGTTACCCTTAATTGACATAATATTGCAAAAATCTGTGTAGCTGATTGGCCTGACCAAGCAAACAGCTTTTTGGAAGTCTCCCGATATGAAATATTCCAGCCCTTGTATTGTTCTTCTACACAAAGTGCATGGAGAAAATAAGCAATAAAATTCCAGATGGATTTCCTTTGAAATGCAATTACTGTCCAGGTGCAGTCCCCACCTTTTATAGTCAAAGATTTCCATCATTTTAATAGTATTCTTTTAGGTTATAGTGTCAGCATCTCCTAACCCAAGTGATCAGCCAGCACACCGCACACATGGTCCTGGGGAAAAAGAGAGGCTTCACCTCTCAGTTCTCTTTTATCACTGGCTTTTTGTCCTGAGAATGGGAATTGAAATGCCCACTGGTGCCCACCTGGGTGGTGACTTTCTGCTGGGGGAAATTCATTTGTACTTCACAGAAAGTACAAATTCAGTACTTCTGTACTGAAATTCATTTGGTCTTCACAGAAAGCCAAGCAAGAACATTTTTCCCCCTCCTCTTTTCCTTGCAAAGAAGCAGACCAATAAAATAATAATAATAATAATAAAAGGCATAACCAGTCTCCCCTCCCATTCTGACATGCTGAGTGCCAAAATTCAGATCAAGTCTGTAAGGCAAAGTGAGAATGCAGTGAAAACAGGGGCTTTATTTTAATGGCAGAGCTGTGAACTTTTTAACTCTCTCAGTGCTGCCGGATGTGCCTCTTCACACCATACACAGCTGCTGAAGGCTTCCAGGGACTGTGGGTGGTGGGTGAGGAAGGGGGAAGGGGTAGTTCAGCTATGCACAATATTTCCCCTAAGAAATAAAGCAATAGAGTCTCACCTCACTGCCTGTTTTTCCACATGTATTGAGACGGGAATGTATTTATATAACCCTATTAAAAGGGAACACTCAGTAGCAAACTTGGTCTTTAAATAGCTACTGTTCCCCGTCTCCGAACTCCTCAATTTCAACTCACACCCACTTACATTCTTTTGACATATTCCTCAGGTTTGGGTTTTTTTTAGTGACTTTGGGGTCAAATCCAAAACTTATTGAAAGCAGTGGAAAAGACACTCGGTGAATTCAGTGGAATTTGGATAATACTCTCAGAGCTCAGATACCATGATGATAAATGCAATAAATTACGTAGACAAAAGTGGCCCATTTTGGGCTAGTTCTGCTTCTACAGAAACAAATTAAACTGTTGCTATTGACTGCCACAGGAATTGGTTCTGCCCCTTCCTTGGTGGCATTTAAGCAGCTCTCAAAACAGTTTGCAAACAAGGGGAATATCTTTATCTCCCATTTACAGGATGGAATAAACTGAGACACAGAGCCACAACTAAAACTGGAAGCCAGGCAGTGCAAAAGAGCTGGAATTAGACCCAGATACCAGTCCCTGGACCACCCAGTGGAAAAAGAGTCTATTAGCTGCTAGCAGGCTCACAGACTCTCCTGGTGCTCCCAGATCCCAGCGGTGCCAACAGGAGTGGAGAGGGCAACCAATGTCGTCCCGTAAACCGCTGGGTGTTAATGAACTGCGCAGCCCTGCAGAAACCGTTTGTTTTTACCACCAAGATGCGTTATTTCATCCTTCCCCCCACCTCAGTGTTCATATTTTCCCTTTGACTCCCGTTCTTTTGGTTCCATTTAGCAAGTACATTCTTGGGTTTTTTTCCCCTGTGTCCCTCCAGCCACCTTAGTTTGCCTTTTTTTTTCCTTCTTTCCCTTAAAATCTTTTTTTTTTCCCTCATTCAGTGCACTAAGTGGATTTACGACCCATTTAGGCAGCTTACAGTGGCATTGCTTTTACAGTTCAGAGGCAGAAGGGCCATAAAAAGATTTACAGTTACAGCAAGAGTCTGTTGCATGGAACTTCAAGATCCAAATTAGACAAAGGGAGCGGGGCTGTGTGAATGGCCAGTAAAAGAAGCTTGGAAACAAAAACAAATGAAACTGCTGTTAGAGGAGGAGATTGGGGTGGGGGCAGAGAAGGAGGAGGAAAAGTTGCCTGTTAACTTCACGTTACTATTGCAACAGCTCTGTTAATTCTGTTATATAAAGCCCGTTTTCCTCCTTTTTTCCTCTCTCGATGTTGTTGTTGGACAGATTTCCTTTGCAAACACAAATCTCAAACTGGAGAGCAGCAGCTTCACACAGTAGTTGAGATTCCAAGGCAGATATTCCCAGGATGTTGGCAGCTGTTTTTGCTGCTGCTGGGACTCCAGGATACAAACACCAGAGAATAAGCCAAGTGGCTGAAGGAATGGGACTGGTCAGAGTGGAGGCCTTCAGGTTGCATTGCACGAGGATAGTCAGGCATTTCGTAGAAGCTGGAGACAGGGAAATAGGTTTGATCCTCTCCCACACTAGATTTTTCCTGCTGATTTCAAAAGTAACAGAAGACCAGGCTTGACCAGATCTATAACAAGCTGAGGTAAAAAGGAGATTTTTGACACTGAAGGAACAGGTGTGCGATGTGCTGATACAGCTACAGGGCTTGGCACTGGTTGGAGTGCTGCTGGAGCCAGCACAGGTAGACTGCGCTTACCCACAGAGATCCCCTCCACTGGAGTTCTTGACGTAGTTTGGTTCCTTGGACCTCTTTTTTTGGTGTCTTGCCTATTCTTTAGTCACTGTGGGCTCGTAGCTCTCCAGTAAAATTAGTGTTAGTGATGGTGGAGAGTTCACTGGGATGCTCTGGATGAAAAAATTCTCCTTAAAGATAGACCTTTAATCCATGTTTTTTGCTCCCACACATTCTCACATGGATGTTAACCCTTAAGTTTCTGGATTTCTATAAGAGGAGAAAAGAAATCATAATGCTTTCCCTAAACCCTTCTAGATCTAGGTCTTGCTCCTTCAGAAGAAAAGTCTCCTAATAGGAAGAATGGCCTTATTTTAGAGGGTTTGGCTGGTGTTTTTCTTTCTCTAGAGAAAGAGGCAGTAAGAGAAAAGTCTCAACCTAAAGCAGAAACAACATATCACTCAGATCCCTATGAAAATCCAGAACCTAATTGGCAATGGCCAGCTGGACATCTCCTCCCCCTGTGTCAATCCGTAAGTGCAGCTGGGCCGCTCAGGGCTGCACCCGTGCGGTGCCTGCTGCTGGTTTTGTTTCCTGCCCGTTCCCGGTGCTGGGCCCGGCATCCCTGTGAGCTCTGCTGTGCTGCCAACTGGCTCCCTGCCCCGCTGGTGTTCCGTGTGCCCCATAAACCCCCACTGGCCAGGCGCTCGGCACACTGGTGTATTTCGGTGGCTCCCTCCGGAGATTTTCAACAGGACACTGAACCGTTCCCAATTCTGCTGTGTCAGGGCTGTTCCCGTCCCCTCCTTTTTCAATCTCGCTCGCTCTCGCTTCTGTCTCATTCTCTTTTTTCTTCTTCAGTGAGAAGGGCCTTGAACTTCTGGTGGAGACTTGACATATGAGAGGAAGCACTGAAAAGGAGAAAAGACTGTGTTTTACGAGTGATGGTTAAAATGTATTCTTGAAGTACAATTTTTTTAAGTTGAGTATAGTCAGGTGGACAATGCAGCAATTTCCATGAAAAATTCTTAGAGTAGTAAAAGGTTTCATTTTTCTGGAGAAAAAAAAGGTTTTAAATTAATATAGTCTTTTTACAGACTTACCATTTCTGTATTTCTTGTTGATTTTTCCTATTCCCTCTTTTTATTCTTTTCATTTTTCTTTTATATTTACACAAGACATATAACCCCCAGTTAAAAAGTTTAAAGAAAAACTCAACCAACCAGTAAACCAGTAACTTTCCAACTTTATTATGATTCTATAAATTTTAAAACCAAATCAGTATTTGCAGTTTCAATCAAGCTGGCAAAAACATGAAAACCATTATGGATCCATTTTGAAAAAACCTACTGTTCTTTATAGAAATGGGTATATATTGATAGGGGAAGGTGGGTAACGCAACCTTCTTTTTTAATAAGGAAACAGGAATTTGAAAGCTACATTTTAATGGCCATCAATGTCACAGGTCAAAACATTCAGGATCCAACACTGGCTGGGTCTGAGATCATCAGAAAAGGTAAATCAATTTTTCCCCTGTTGAAATTTTTTTACTCCTTCCCCTTCTGTTTTATCTTCTGCTCATCACCTGTTTCAGAACAGGTAAAGGGCCATACAGGGGACTCAGTAGTCGCCCACCCCGCACCCTCCTGTGCCCCTGATGGATCCCCTGTGGCACTCCTGGGGAGCAGGAGGTGCTGCCATTCCCTACAGCCCCTGCACACACAATCCCAGGGCAAATCCCACATCCCCAGCACAGCCCAAGTGAGCTGAGTACCAGAAACTACTTTTACTTACCCGAGGAGGGGCCCCCACGTCCCCTCTGAGCTGTTTTGGGCTCGAGAGTGCAATGTGCTCCGTAAACAAATAACCTGTGTTTTTTTAACTGGGTCATTATGAGCCGAGTCCTACCTCAGGCACGGGACGCGGGGAGGAAGTGGTGGGACCGGGAGCAGGAGGGGAGACAGCGGCAGCCTCAGACCCAGAGGACTGCGAGGAAGCAAAATATGGACGGCTGCCAGAACAAATGCTGAGCCTTCTGGGAAACCGTTCCGAGGTCTCATGAAAAAGATGGAGAACAAAGGGGTGAAGGAAGGCACTAATGGTGCCAGACCTCCAGGAGAGCCCTAGGCCATGGGCAGGTAGCTCCAATCCGTGTGACCAGGTGGCACATTCCCGTCCTGCTCTGTTATCACAGCTTTGGTGAGGTTGTCTGTGGACACTGAGGCCAGAGCCTCTGGACTTCTGTAGTCCAGGAGCATGAAGCATTACAAAAATGAATGGGGGGGGGAGGGGGGGGGAAGGGAAAAAAGAGCTTGAAAATAGCAGCAACTCTGTAAATCTCTGTATGTGGTCTACCTTTTGGGGCTGGAATGAGTATCCTCAAAGGCACTTGTGTGGCTGACAGTCTGTGAGGTCAAAGCAGAATATTGTGTTAGAGAGAGCAACATCTGGGGATATTCCTGCATGTGTTTCCTCCCAGGCTGATCTCCTTGTGTTTACGGCCCTCTGGATTGTTAATTAAATTTTATTTTGGGGGTTTAAATCATCGTGAAGACTCATTGTGAGAAAAAAATACCCACCTCATCTTTTGCTTACTCAAAACTGATTCAAAAGAAGCTAATATGTTCAAGTCTTGATTTCTCTAGAATTTTAATGTAATAAGTCCCCTTTTTATTCCACAAGTGCCTACATTCGATGTGGGTTTGAAACCTGAAGTTCCAAAGCCTGCAGGCGGCACCCAAGAGCATGGAATATGACTTCTCCAAGCTTCCCGTGTTCCTTGGCCAGATCCTGATCTCTGTCACCTCACAAAGCTTTGCTGGGTGGCAGAGACAAGGATCTGATCCCGCATTTCAGTAAAACGAGGCTTCACTGATTTACAGCTGAAAACAAAAGTATATCTGCCACAGTTCCTTTCTTCCCAGGGCTGATGGCTTGGTTTTGTTGTTCAGTGGTCCATGGAAGGCTTTTTGGGTGCTGGCTTTTGGAGCTGGTGTGGTAATAGGGAGTGCCCATAAGGAGCTGGGGAGCTGCAGAGCCTCACCCCATTGACAGGAGCAGAAATGGCTCACAAACACACCAAAGCAAGGTACAGGCATACAAGAGCGGTACAGTAAATAGGATATCCTGCCAAAACACTGTCTAAGTGGCCATTAATGGACATCTGAGTTTTGCTGAATAATTAATGTGTCTGTTGTGTTTTTTTCCTTATAGATCTTTCAAGGAATTCAGTTTCTGTTCCTTCGCATTTAGTTTCTGTTCCCTGAGACATTGCTTTTGAGCCTGTCTTCTCAAGCATTTATAGACATGGTCTGTAAGGCAGATTTCTAATAGCAGTTCCTGTCTGTTATGGTCAAAAAGCATTTAGCCCCAGGTGTGGAAGGAGGCAGGCAGCTCTCTTTGTTCTCCTGGTGTAGTTTGGAAACTGAGGTGTAACCAGCTAAAGTGGACTTGCCAAAGGCAAGCTATAGGCCTCTATAATAGGCAAGAACAGGTCCTGTCCTTTGACTAACACAAAGAAAAGCATTAATGGAGCTCTAAAATCTACTAAAATGAGCTGTCTGAATCCTAGGCCTCCAGGGGTTCTAAATAATACTTTTTTGTCCGTCTTCACCCTTAAAAAAATGTCTATTCTATCATTGTTTGGACTGAAAATATCAGTGCATTGCAGGGCTGAGATTTTGGGTTGGTCCTTGCTGAAGATGGGGAGTGTTCAGCAACATCCACTGCAGATGTGGGTGTGGATCCAGGGGGTTTGGAGGCCATTGCTGAGTATTGACCACACCAGTCCTAAAAGGTGGACATGACACTGAGTGCTCTTCTCTGCTCTTAAAAATAGCAGGTAAGTCACAAATGAAGGCGTGAGCTTAGCTCCAAATGATGGTCAATTCCCTGAAACAACCCAAACCTTTCACCATATCCGCTTAGGACAAGGTGTTCTTCCTCTTCTGAAGCACAAAGGAAGGAAATGTATCTTCAGGAAATGTTTATTTTACCCATGGATTGTCTGAAGCAAGGTTTGACAATACCCGGAAAAAAAGTCGTCCCCATAAAGTTAATATAAAAATAGGTGGGGTTATTGACAAAATGCATGATTTTTATGAGCTAGAGAGAAGAAAATGTGCTGTAATGCTCTGTGCCAGCTGCTAAAGTGCAACCCGGCGACTGTGGTGCAGCTGATGTGTGACCCGTGGACCCTCCTGACTGCAGGCCAGGTGAGTCACGGGACAGGTCCCTGTCCTTGTCCTCCCAGCCATTTGCACATCTTAACACAGCCACTCAAAAAGAGAGCCAGTGAGATACTTAACAATAATAAATATGTACATGTTGGAAGGAGAGCTGCTTCTTAACACCTAACCCTGAGGGGTAATTTAACCCCCCAAATCTATAGGAAGCCTCTTTCTTTCTTCAGGCCCCAGGAGATGTGTTAGCCACATTTCTTCTGAGCACAGAGGCTCAACTGCCCCTCCTTTTTATTCCACTTTTCTTCTTCCTAGCCATGGAGAGTTGGAGCAGAAATCTTGAAGGTCGCTGGTCTCTGGAAAAGAACCTTGTGAGATTAAATGCCTTGATTTAGAATGAAGGAGTTAAAAAGATAATAAAAGAAATATTTAATTTAGTTCCTACAACAGAGATCTGCCCAGTGTCCTCCTCCCAGCCTTCCACAGAGACATCCCCTCCGTGGCTGCCTCATCCCAGGCTGGAATATCCTGCAATCCGCCGCAGACCTGTGACCTCCTGCTCCTCCAGGCTGGCTCCAGCGAGCCACGCCGGGGCTGAGCTGCCTGAAATAGGCATGGAGAGAGGCTTCCTCAGAAACCTCTAAATGGGTTTTAATGTCTCCCCGCCATAGGATTCCCGGAATTAATTTGTGTCTGGCTTTTGAAATCAGGGATGTTGTGTTGAAGAAGATGGATGCTCCTAAGAAGTATTGGAAAGAATGAAGGGCTGACAGGGGTGGTTTATGAAGTGAGCCTGGCCATGGATGCAGAGTAGTAAATGTGGTTGGTTGATTGAGATCAGATTTTTTTTTTTCCAGTGGCGACGCCCATGTAGTTTATTTATTTATTTTCCCCTTTCACTCCAAGGCACCTAACAACAACACTGTATTTTATAAATCCCTGTGATTATAAATCTAGAAGGATGTCATTCTCGGTTTCCTCAGAGGCCAGGAGTCTATACCCACAGGAGACGGATGGGAGAAGCAGCCAGCAAACCTCCTATATTATTGCAGAGAATTGCAGGAACTGGTTTTGGTTTACACCGCATGGGGAATGCGGAGTCTGCACAGAGCATCTCCATTTACTGCTTCCTCTGCGAGCAGCCAAGGCAGGATTGCTGACACTCCCTCCACACAGTTCCCGGGCAGGGAATGATGCCCTGCAAAAGATGCAAAGCTGCGGATTTGCACCAACTCTTTCTGTTATCCTGCTTTGAGGATACAGCCTAAAAAATTTTAGAAGTGCTTTATACAACTGTGCAAAACTGGTGTGAAAGTGCAGGCTAGTTCAGCTCCTTTCTCCACTTCCACTCTGTGCCTTGTCCCAGCAGAATGGCTCCAAGAACCGCATGAAAAAAGCGTCCCCTTGCTTTGTCTTGCAGGCAGCCGTGGCAGATGAGACTTTGAGTTCCACAAGGTGTGGGTAGAAAATAGAGATTGTTACTGCAGGATGAGTCAGGTTGTGCTACAACATTAGGAATTGGTTTTTTTCCACAGTTTAGAAGACGATTTTTAAAAGTAGGAGATTTAGTTTACATTTTTTCATGAGCTACAAGGTCAGTTGTGGAGTGAGAGCTGGATTTAGCTTCAGAGTCATCTCTCAGCTTTGAAGAAAGAAAAAACATCAACAGGAATGTTTGATTTTGGTGCTTTGCTTCATCTTCTTGCTGCCTTGGCCATGGGGCTGCTTGTGGTGTTGTGGGGGCAGCTCCACAAGGTCTCTGGTCCTTCCCTCCTCTTCCTATCATTCACCTCCTCCCCAGCCCTACCGGAGTCAAATATAAACTTTCTTAAAATGAACACAAGATTCATTCCACTTGACCAAGCCTGACTTCCCAGAAAACAAACAGAGAGGCCAGAGCCAGCCAGCCCCCTCTCCTGGAGCTGCCAGCCTCCAGAGAGCTGGCGGGTGACCCAGAGCAGTTCTGGGCTTTTTGTAGTCTGGAGAAGAGGGTGGAAAGGAGAGGGAGCCCACCTAAAGGATTTCTGGGGTCTGCTGTAACATAGCAGTGCTGCTAAGTGTCCTAATAGTCGCAGTTCTGATTTTTTTCTTGTTTCAGTCTCAGTTGGATAGCTGGACACAACTGTTTCCCTGCCCTGGAAATGGACCCATAGGAATCAGGTCAGTAGGATCTATCAGTGCTATTGAGAGGATTCTTCAAAACCCAGCACTTAAACTAAACCAAACAGGGCAAAAGCCAATTTCCTTTTATGACCGTTTTTACTGTTATCTTTTGTTTTCAAGGGGCAATCATTTAAACTAAAAAAGGGAGATTTAGGTTGGTTGTTAGGAAACAGTTCTTCCCTGTGAGGGTGGTGAGGCCCTGGCACAGGGTGCCCAGAGAAGCTGTGACTGCCCCTGGATCCCTGGAAGTGTCCAAAGTCATTCTGGATGGGACTTGGAGCAAGGTGATCTACAGGGAGACATCCTTGCCCATGGCGAGGGGTTGGAACTAGACAATCTTTAAGGTCCCTTCCAACCCAAGCCATTCTGTGATTTCTATAAAAATGAAAAAAAAAACCAAAACAAAGACAAAACAAACCCCCCTCCTTGTAGAAGCTGTGTATATTCATTAAAAGAATGACTAAGAAATAAAGAAAAGAATATGCTGAGCAGTTTTCCAACCCAGTTTTGCCTTCAGGGTGGATTGACTTAGTTTCTGCTATGCAGAGGTCACTCAGTACTGCACTGATCAGGGTGTGCCAGTGCTGTGCCCTCTGCCAACGACAATGGACAAGTGAGTGGACACTGGAAAGGCTTCAGTTGCTGCTCTCCAGGGCAGCTCTCCCAGACTCTAGACTTCCCCTGGCCTCTGTGCCAGATCTCATCTGCTGGGACACTCTCTCCTTCGGTGCCTGGCAGAGTATTCGAGGCAGTGAAGCTCTCTGGTGCAGCTGCCCTAAAACCACAGGACTAGCCGTGACCTTTTGGACTTGATGTCTGTGCTTTTCTTCTTAGAGTCTCAACCCCGCAGGTGTTATCCCTGCAATTCCCTGGGAGCAGCTGTGTGCAGGTGATTCTCTCTGAAATGGCATGGGAAAGAAACAAGTGTAGACAAAATAATAAATACACCTGTCTAGGCCTCCCTTTCCTTGCAGGCAGGAGATGTTTTGGGACCTAGGTCAGAGTTATCTGATACGTCCCGGATCCCCTGACCCAGCACTCGTCGCCTTCTCTAACTGACGATGTTTATCTGCCTTTCTTTTCCCAGGACAGGTATCTTTGATCTCATCTGGTCTCACTGTCAAACACTCTCTCTTGCAATGAAAGCATGAGCTTCTGATCCTCTCTAATCCCAAAACATCCTGTGTGATTGAGTCTCTTGACTTTCTTCATCCTACCAGCAATACCTGAAGTTATTAAAAAAAAACTAAAAAAAAAAACCCAAAAACAAACAAACAAAACAAAAGACCAAACAAACAACAACAACAAAAAAAAAACCAACAAAAGGAAACTAAGTGAGTCTTTACACTGCAGCAGACCTGCTCTTTATGGAAAAAAAATATCTTGAACTAGGCCAGCTGCAACATTCCCTCGTGAGAGCTGAGTGCAGAAGACAGCAGTAGCCACTGTGCAAACTCAGACACCTTCCTCTGTGGGTCTTCTCCTCTGCCTATGCTGATATTTACAGGCAGCCTTAATGAGGACAAATATAGTTAATGAGAATTGGACAACACTTCTGAAAATTACTTACGTGCTGCTAAGGATAGCATTCAAAGTTTAAAAATAAAAATCAAGGGAAAAGGTTTATTTTCATGTTAGGTTTCAATTTGCTGCTATTTTTTTTTGTCTTTACTATCTGCTGTTTTCCTCTATAAGCATTATCTATTCAAGACAGACCAGATTAAAGCTAATTGTTAGGCCCTTCTGTTTTTCCGTCTTACTGTTTTATCTCCTAAGCAACTTTATTTGGTACAAGACAAATAATCTGAATTCCTGAAGTCAGAAACAAGGAGTGGGAGTCCGGGAAACTGGCTGCTGATCTAATGCAGTTTTTGCAAGTGTGGTTATGGTCAGAAACTCTAAATATGGCACCGTGTTACTGTACACACGGTGACTGCACCCTGTGTGCCAGGGGCTGAGTCACAGCGCTGTAGTTTACTGACAAAAACATGTTTTACTACTCCTGGTAGTGAGGAGTCAACAGAGCTGGGAGGGAGAGTGTTGAGCTCGTTTCATGGTCACCAGCTGAATCACAGAATCATGAAAAGCTTTGCGTTGGAAGGGATCTTAAAGACCCTCTCTTTCCATGGCAGGGACACCTTCCAGTATCCCAGGGTGCTTAGAATGGGTTTGGTGCCTGCCCAGGTTTTGCTGGTGGTGAAAGGGCAGGAAGCAGCAGAAGGGACATGATTTGGCAAGTGGATGTTGGGATGTTGGTTGGCTTGTCTGGGATGAAGAAGCCGTGGAGGAGAGATCACTGCCTGGTGATACCTTAGGTTTTAGCTTTTATGTTTTTCAGATCCTGTACTGCCTAGTGTGTAACTCTGAAACTTCATACAGCCTGTTAGCTGCTGTTCTCTCATGCTGGGTAGACATAACAAACCCTCTCTGGGCCTGGACTCAAGGACACCTTGTCCCAGGCCCTGAAATATGTCAACTGAGCCTCTGGACAGGGGGAACAAACTTGGGGTAATGACATCATTACCTGAAACTATAATTGGAGAATTAACCCTGATATATAAATGGACCAAACTTATAATATAAAGTGTGAAAATCCCATGGCCCAGGGTCCATCTTGGGTGTAGCCTCTTGACTGCCCAAGGCGTACCTTTGAAGGCCCTTCAAATAAATACATGCTTTTATTCTCTTAATCTTGTGTAGCCTCTGTTTTCAGGTAGCAACTTCAAGGCATCATGGGCACCTCATGGTGGGGCTGCATGAGGGGAGCACGGTCAGGAGAGCTGTGATGCCCATAGCCATGATTCCCCTTCTGTGAAAGTCCTGGAAGAATTTTCTTTCCAGCGCCCTGCAGAACAGAAGTGTCTGTTCCAAGTCTTCATGGAACAAAGTTGTCAGCCTGTGCTCCCTCTCCCCCCACTGCAGGACAGGCTCCCTTCACCAGCAAATGGACCAGCCACAGTTTGATTTTTTTCAGCTTTTGAAGTGAACTGGCTTGATCTGAATGTTAACTACAGAATCTACATTAATATAATATTTTTCCTTTTAACAGAGCCCCTTTTTTTTAATCTTTTCAATAATAAGTATCCACCAAGGAGCTCAGCTGGCATCCCCATACTGTCCACATTCATCCTAACCTTTAGTATTTACTGACTCATGCAGTATGCATCCGAAGGAGTTATTAATGGAAAGTATTAAAGAAATTTAGTTTAATATTTGGTAAATAGGAGGTGTCTTTTCTTTGTGCTTGAATTTGTGTTTCAAATGTCTATGTTTGTGTTATTTATATTAATGTATTTCATGGGCTGCTTAATAATAGTAGCAATTAAGATAATAACAATAAATACTAATAATACTGAGCTCTTCTGCTTTTCATCTAAGGAGGTCAAGACTCAAGGGTGTACCTCTGGGGCTGGTATAATGTAGATCTGATCTCCTCCTGTTATTTCTTTTTGTGGAAAGTTAGGAATATCATGTGAAGATCAGTTCACCTCTATTTTGGCCTCTGGAATGTCTCTCAGGCATTATAAATGCCAGTAAGAAACATAAAATTGGAAAGAAAACAAGCACCAGGACATTGAAAAATATAACCACAAATACTGACCTATTTGGGATTTTTTTTCTGATTTAGCAGAATTCTATTAATACTGTAATTAAAGCTATTTTGTGACCTGGGGGCTTGAGCACCTGGCTCGTATTAGAGCTGGATCCATAGCAGGTGGTGAAAAAGGCCAAGAGGACAAGAGAGGAGATGGCCCAAAGGAGAACACAAGAGGGCACAGTGGCACCTGTGGTGCACTTTTTGTTCTCTGGCTTTTTGAATTGTTGAGGGCAGGGTGAATTCAGAGCTCTGTTTACATGACATAAATAATTACGGTAACAGGGTTCATTAGTGGGAACAGTAAAAATTTAATTTTGTCAACTTGGAGTGGATTATTTACTAGAATTATTCTTTTTTTGTGGCTCAAAGATAGATGTGACGACTGTGTCATATAAGGTCAATATGGCAATAAACCCCGCTGCAAGTTTGACAGAATTAATGTGGGCAGCCAGTAAGAATGTACTGATTGTATTAAATGAGGTACAAAATGCACATTCCAGGCAGGTGTTTCTGCACTTTCCTCATCAATTCCACTGTTCTTGTACCGTATTGCGCTGATGGAAACGAATTCTGTGATTTCAGAAACAAAGGACGCTGATGCTCCTTTTCATTTTCTGCCCAAGGAGAATAAATGTTTGCGCAGACCTTTTTTCATGTGGCTGCCCAGAAATGACCCAAGTGAAGCCGAGAAGCTGAACATTAAGCAACCTCCCCCTGGTGATGCTGCGGAAATGAGAGGTCAGTGGTGAAAACTTTCTTCTGGAAGAGTTAATGGTGTAAATAGATATTTGTAAGGAAGTGACACAGAAATAAGCAGGACCCTATCTCAGGTGCTAGGCTGAACTTCAGAGATCACAGTTGTCCTTAGATGTCTCAGTGGGCAAACAGCCTCCCTGTGCCACGATCACCTGCCTGGGTGGACTTTTGTGGAGGGAGAGCTGGGGAAATAAGTCCAGCAAAGGACTTACTTGGCTTTTTGGGGTTTTTTCAGTCGCTGTTTCTGATGCTCACAGGAGGTTATGGGCTGGGCCTTTACTATGGGAATTGTGGTTGAAACCTCTGAAGGCTGTAATCCATGACATGACATTATTTCACAGTTACAAATGAACATCCACCCCCTTTTTTTTTTT
>VZTI01005237.1:1050454-1185440 GCA_013397865.1 Struthidea cinerea | reverse complement strand
CCCCCCCCTTTTTTTTTTTTTTTTTTTTTTTCAAAAAATCCCTTGTCCTCAGGTCTCCCACATATATTATTTGTAAGCACAACTTCTCCTCCCATCCAAAGCAGCCTCTGGGGGTTTCTCTCCCTCCCAGAAGTCCATCAATCCGGCGCTGTACGCGGAGCCGTGGAAGGAAGATGCGATACTACAGTGCACGCAACAAAGTACAGAAACAAGATCATTAACGTCTTAATATCCTGCCCTGACATCTCACAAATTATTTTAGACTTCATAGCCAATGTAAACAGGTTTGTTTTCAACTCCCCTAATTGCCTGCTAATTGAGAGCAGATGCAGGCCTTAACTTTCGGCAGATAAAGCGCGGCCTCTTCTCTGGGGCTTCACATCTATCATGAGGTCTCTGATGTGTGCTCTGAGCTTCTCTGGTTAGCGATGCCGAGGCAGAGGGGGATTGGAATGGCTCCTCTTGCCTGAACCTCAGCGAGACAGAAGGGAAGACAGAGCTATGGGACCCATCAGTAACATCATCATCATTATTGTTTCATTTCGTACTCCAGTGCACTTTCTGCAACGGCGCAGGTCTCCTTCTGGGGGGGAGTTCTCCGAGTTATAGATGGGCTCCTCGTTATGATAGAAATCACTGGGTTTATGAAAAATGCATTGCTGTCATGTTCCATTATCTACTTCCTCCCATGCTGCAATCCTGGAGCTTGCAAGTCATTAGATTCTTTTTCAGAGTTCCTTTGAAATAATCCTTTCAAAAAACAGTATTCATTGGGTATGACCCCTGAGAGATACTGTCTGGTACTAAAGCTCTCTTTTAGTTGTGCGAGGGAGACCTGTAACAACAAGATAAGTGCATGTATATTCCAAGTAATGTCTGGAGTTTGCTGCCTCCCATTAAATGCAATAGGAGCTTGCGGTTCAAATGGTAGAATTTTGCTTTGTAAATGTAGGAGAAAATGGAGTTCAGATATATAGGTAAATTTGCATTTGGTAGTGATTTAATGCTCCATGGTCTGTTTTAGCTCCAACTTAAATATTACATTAAAACCATCAATAAAAAATAAAAAAGAAAAGAAAAGAAAAAAAAAAGTGCTAACTGCTGGGTTCAGAAGGAGTGGATGTGATTTTCATCTTGCTGTCAATGTGGCAGTGAGCTGCCTTTTACTTTCTCCTCTTCGTTTAGCAAGTCAGCAGTAGCAGTTAAATGATAGCCCTCTGGTCTTTCTTCAGGACTGCTTTTGCAAATGAAAGCAGGAACTTCAAATCCTTGTGTTTTTCATGTCACTTATGAGGTGTTTTGTGAATTTTAACATTTTTGCATCTATCTGTGAAACAGTGGAGGGAATGCCAGCATTTCTGAGTAAGAAGTGCCCTTTGTGAAGGGAGGCTGCATGGGTTTGTACCACTGGGTTCAGGAGGTCATAAAGGGATATTGAAGAGAAAAAAACTGCCAAAAATGAAAACGTTTGGTGGCTTGTGAATGACAAATGGATTGGAAAAAAAAGAAAAAGGGGAAGGGTTAACATCTAACCAGTGACTTTCAGAAATACCTAAAACACCTGGTGTCTGGTTTATGAAAAATTATGCAGTCCCAGAACCACAAACTCTCCAGGTTTTCACTGTGATTTCTTCACGAAGCACTTTTTTCTCTGCCAGGGCTGGCTCCAGGCCTCCCTGTGAACACACAGTCACCCCTGCTCACATTATCCCTCTCTGGAAAATTGCCACAAACCTTGCAGAATCCAGTCCTGATCTAGCAGCGATGTGAGGGGTTTAATATGAGGGCAGGGGGCTTGCAGTCAGTAGCACAAGGCATAACAGACTAGAGCAGTGGTCCATTAAATCAGTGTGCTGGGGCCCAGGCATTTACAGTCACACAGTCAGATGTTTCCAGTAATTATTTCCCCACAGCATTTTTATTAGGTGCTCCATAAATAATATTCACTGCCATGCTCTTCTCACGGTCTTTTATAAAAAAAAAAATAAGGTAGGAGAGAAAAGAAGGGGAATTTGCTTTACTTTCAGCTGGATTTTGAGGTAATTCTGTCTTTGAGCCCTGCTGAAGCAGATATGAACTTGGAAAATATGGGCAAATTAGTTCCTTGCGGACCAAACATTGTGGCCTAGAACAATCATTGGACCAGCTTAATGTAAGAATCACAGAACCATCATAGAATCACAGAAGAGTTTGGGTTGAAAGAGACCTTAAAGCTCTTGTTCCACCCCCGCCATGGGCAGGGACACCTTCCACTATCCCAGGTTGCTCCAAGCCCCATCCAGCCTGGCCTTGGACACTTCCAGGGATCCAGGGGCAGCCACAGCTTCTCTGGGCACCCTGTGCCAGGGCCTGCCCACCCTCACAGGGAAGAATTTTTTCCTTATATCTAATCTAAACCTACTCCCTTTCAGTCTGAAGGCATTCCTCCTTCTCCTGTCACTGCATACCCCTGTAAAATATCCCACTGGCATGTTTCTGTTTCAGATTTAGATTTGTCTTCTTGTCATGGGTCCCACGCAGGCCTGGGATTGACAAGCAAGCCAGTGCTGGGGTTGGAGTGGGATCTTTTTTCTATGTATGGTTTGTTTGTTGTTCACTTTTTTTGGTAGTATTTACGTAGTTCAAACCCAGGGTCATCACACCAACTAAAGGCACTGTCCTCTCCTCTGTGGAAGAGCTGCACCAAGCTCAACACTGTCTCTGTGTGTTTCATCTGCTCTGTACATGGATCCCCTCTTGCCAAGCATCGGCTTTTCAATGTAGGCTACCCTGCAAAGGCTTTTTCCAGGAAAAATCACTGCCTTGTCTCAACTATAGCATTAATGTTAAGCAATAGAGCTTCTCTCCTGGCACCAGCACTTGTGTTTTGCAAAGGGTTTTTACTCAGGTATTTAATTTTCAGCATCAATTTTCTATCCAAAGTAAGATTCCTCAAACAAACGCAAGGATCTGGAGACTTATTTTTGTACTTACCGGACTGCAATATTGCAACCAACCCCGAGCAGAATTCAGAGGAGCAACAGTAAAAGGAAGTGGAATAAATATGGTTCGGTTTTTCTGCAAGGGTCACAAACTCTTCCACCTGTGCGTGCAAAGCCTCTGAGCAGCCAGAGGTGGGTATTTATACAGATCAACCCACAAGTGCAATACTTTTGTCTAAGCTGAAAAGCTGAGTCAGGGGAGGTTTAGGTTGGGTATCAGGAAAGAAATTTTAACAGAGGGTGAGCACTGGAACAGGCTCCCCAGGGCAGTTGCTCAGCACCAAGCCTGTCTGAATTCAAGAAGTGTTTGGACAACGCTGTCGGGCACAGGTTGGGATTTTTGGGGTGTCCTGTGCAGGGCCAGGAGCTGGACTTGATGTTCGTGATGGGTCCCTTCCAACTATGTTACCATTCTATGCTATGTGTGGAAGTGTGCACAGGGAGCACAGAAATTGTTAATAGCTGGGCAGAAAATAGAGCTTCAGATAAAGAGAGTGGGTTTGCTGTCAGTGTCTGCTCAGGCTGGGTGGCCTCATTCCATGGGCGTCTCCGTGAGGGTTCAGTGGCTCGTGGCTGTCTCAAAGGAATGGGGTATTTACATGCAGGCTGTTGTCAGCGGGCTGGAGGGATCTTAGCAGCCCTGGCTGATGGCTGGGCTGTGTGGTAAAGACATTGGACCCAAGGCTAAAGTCAGACCTAACAGAACTCTTAGACCTTGACTGAAAGAGCCAGGTGAGGGAGCTTCCTACAGCCCTGTCACAGCTGGAAGATGCTCTGCTCTTGGCTGTGGCTGTAGCAGTGTCAGGGACATCCTGGCAGGAGGAAGAGGTGAGTCCTCTGCTACTCAGAAAATCTCACCTCCAGATCATTTCCCAGTTCCTTTTGTTCTCTGTTTCATTTCTGGACTGGGGAAGTTGCAGCCTGAAATTGAGTAAGAACCCGCTCAATTTAAATGTTTGTATCTATTTTCCTATGTGCTATAGGAAGACTCAGTTCAGTGAACCCAGGCCACTGGCATTTCATAATTTCCTCTTGCTCCAGCAGGTAAGGGATTAACCCATTGTTATTCCTCTCTAAAGGAACAGAGAAAAAGATATCCTCTGCAAAGACCATGATTTAAAAAAAAAAAAAAAATCCATTGGGTTTTTAGAGAAATATTTTATTGGAACCATAAGGTTTCTTTTTTTGAGAGAGAAAATTTGAAATCCGGAGTTTATTTTTCCTTCAATGTCTCTCCTAAGAACCAACAGGAATTGAGATTTTTTTTTTTTTTCTCTCTTGTGTTTGTGCCTACTTATTAAACACACATGTGGCCTGGATTCCTTGCGTAGGTGCAAAGAGGTTTGGAAAAAAAAAAGGAAAAGAAAAAAAGGTGTAACCCAGTCCATTGACCTGTCTCTTTGCCCTTAGGACTCTTTCGAACAGCTGTGAGAAAAAGAAAAGGGGGGGAAAGGTAAAAAAAAAGAGGCAGTTTAACAAGCCAAATCCAGATGTTCATTTCATACACACACCCTGAACAGCTTTTGCATGGTTTATTTCGTTTTCTGAAACCATTTTTCACCAGCCTGTTTTCTCAGCTGGGAAACTTCTGGTGTAGTGTTTTCAAAAAAATATTGCATTTGGCATTACAAGAAAACAGAGCCTTTAAGACATTAAAAGGACAATATCCTTGTTTGACTTGGCCCAGGGAAGCAGGGCTATAGGAATTTTACATTTTTGTACCACCCAAAGAATAGGTAAAAGAAATTTTCCACTCTTAAACTCAGTTTACATGGGAATTTGAGAGTTGATTTAGCTTGATTTTTTTTTTTTTCCTTTTACAGACTTCTCTGTGGACTCTGTGTTGGTGTAGATGGACTTCGTTAATGGGAAGGAATAAGGAAAGTGATAGCAATTTGTTTGCTTCTAGATCATGATGTACCATGGTTCAAAACTCTGATGCTGAATGAACTCTACTTTTGTTTTGTGTTATTCACACCCATATCCACAAAATCTGAAATTATTTTTCACTGGCACAACTGCTTTTTATTTAACATTTATACCAGCTGTGAGGACAGCACTGATTGCAGGGAGGATGGTGACAGAACAGGGTCTGCACTGAGTTCAGAGGTACCCAAAGGCTGGGGGGTGATGAGCGAAATTAGGGAAGACCTGTACTGCTCTCACTCAGGCAATCAGAGGATCTGTTGCTCTGCAGAACACTCAGTGTAAAACCCCAACTCCACTGAAACCAGTGGATGATTTGCAGTTTGCTGCCCTTCACAACTTAGGTAAAAAAACCCCTTTTTTTAACCTGTGTGATCCTACAAGTGCTATTCACTATTACTTATTGTTTTAGAGAGGGACTTGATCTGAATTCCTCCCTGTAAAGAAAGGTCTCTATCTTTGCAACAACTTTGAGCAATGCTTTGGTGATCCTTTTGTTCACCTGTTCTAAAGAATAAAAAGTTGAAGATATTCTTATCAGAAATGTCACCATCCTGTACAGATCTCAGACCCCACCAGCTATGACATAAAGCAGATGATAAGAATTGTTAGTGAGAATTTGAAGACATAAATTGTAGTTAAATTAAATAGACAATGAAAAAATAGGTATTGAACAATCCTGATTTATGAAACTGCAACATTATTTAAAGAAGTCAATAGAAATGCTTAAAGCATTAAAATGTCCCACACCGTGTTTTCCTTTTACTTTGCTTCTACTAAATAAGGACAAATCATCAGATGTCTCTTGCACGCAGGGCAGGGCAGGGTTTGGGGGGTTTGTGCCTGTCTGTGTGTGCACTCGGGTGTGTGCATCCTTCAGCCTTTCAGCCCTGGTAGTGGGAATATCAGCATTTTGGTGTCAGACCACCACCAAATGGGCTACAAATACTTGGTCCCTGAACTAATATTCTCTTCAGACAGAATTTAAAAAAAAAAGAAATCGACAAAAATTTAATTAAGGTTTAAAGTGCATCAGGCAGATCATTTGTCCAGTCCAGAACTAGAGTGGAAATCAGCTGAGCAGTCCTAGTAAGTTCTGCTGAACGTTTGGGGGTCTTTTTAAAGCCACTGACTTGGTACACAGATTGAGTAATCCTGGAGAAAACATGTATTGTCTGTCTGTTTCAGGAGACTGGAAATCTGTGACGTGAAACAGGGCCCTGATGTGTTTTTCCCTGCTCCTCTTTATCTGGAGTACGCAGTACAAAAACATGTGTGTGTTTCTGTATTTATGTGCATGCATCTTTACATGTACATTATTAGACACAGCTATAAAAAAGCCATTTAATTGATCAAAAAGGACAGTCTGTTTGTGTGAATATCAAGCCTAGAACCCAGGCACCTTCACATCTGACTTTGGGTAATTAGACTTCTTAATACCCAATGTCAGAGATAGATAAATCCAGGAACTTCTGCACAGATATTGCCAAGACTCTGTGTTTGAAATTATTCTGTCAGCCAGTGCATTTACAATGAACTTAGAAAATGTCATTTTAGAGGTATCAGGCTATAAATTTGTACAAATACCACTGTACACATCTCTTCTGGAGGGATGGCACCATGGAAGTGGTGTCAAGGTTGCATCCTGTGCTTGCACAACATGTGGAGCCTTAGCCTGTGGATGGAGCAGTTTATGTACTGCTCCAAGACAAGTCCATAAAGATGATTCAGGAACTGAAAAGAAAGTGAGGAGGTAATGTTGCTGTATGAGGAAATTTGGGATAACACTGCCTTGTACTGTCAGCCTGGGTCCTTCCAGTCATGAGAAGGGATAAGACTAAGTCTAAGTGTCAGGGCTCTTATCTCTTTCTATCTTTCAGCAAAACAATGACCCAGGCCACATGGCCTCCCAAAAATGCCTTCTTTGTCTTGCCAAAATATCATCCTGTGAACATTTCCAATCACAGCACTGAAATGGTTGTATTTATTATAACAGCCTGCACAGACTTTGTTTCAGTAGTCTTTTCAGAGAGGGGCTAATACCTGCTCTGGGAACACCATTAGCCATGGTGACGGACCCCAGCAGTAGTGTCTGGGATCTCATTTGGTGCCCCACAACACAGGACAAGCTCAGTGTTGCTCCCTGCACTCTATGCTCCATCTCCCTTGAGTTCCTCTACAGCTTTAACCCAGCTTTGCCTAATATTTTGCTAAGTACGGGGAAATATTTCCTTTTAAAGTGATCCAGGGAAAATCAGGGTATTCTTCTTTGTCTCTCCCTGATAAATTCATTTTGATATCCCTAATTGTCACTGCATGTCACCCTTAGTTGTCTTCTCTACAAACTCCTACTGTTATGGCTCTGCCAGTGAGAGGAAGGGGCATTTTTTGCCAATATTGTTGCACTGTTTTCTGGCAACCACTTTGTAATAGATAGTGATGATGATGATGCTCACAGAGAATTAAAAACCCTGCCATGAAGGCACAAAGGGCAGGTGGTGCAGTCTCTATTTCCAGAAAAGCTTTTCTGGTTTGTAGGAGTGAAAGAAAAAGTTCTCATTTAGAGGAGGACATTAGGGTTGAGGTAGGAGACGGGGATTTCAGAAGGTGATTGTCTATATCAATGCAAAAATTATAATTGGTACTCTCAGAATCACGGACTAGTTCACATTGAAACTGGCATTTGTAGATCATCTTGCCCTTGCTTAAAAGAGGGCCAACTTCAAAGGTAGCTAAGGTTTCTCAGGGCCATGTTCTGTCAAGTTTTAAAAATCTGCAAGGTTAGGTGTTTTACCATCTTTTTGTGCAACCTGTTCCAGAACTTAACTGTCCTCCTTTCAATTTATTTTTTAATGAAGTAGGAATTTGTCTTGTTGCAACTCATGATCGCTGCCTTTTATCCTTTCACTCTATCTGAGAAAAGTTGGACTCAATCTCCTGTGTAGCCATCCATCAGTAGTAGAAGGCACCAGTTAAAGTCCCTTCTTTAACTTTTAGGTTTTTCAGGGTGAAAAAATTCACCTCCCTCATCTTTTCCTCATGTGTTTTGCTATCTTGATAGTCTACTGCTGGACTCAATTTAATTTGTTGATGTTGTTCTTGCACTGTAAGCAGGGAAAACCATCCAAAAGTGGAACTGGGCCTCAGTTGTGGCTAATATTTTGTATTAATTGTCTACCCTGTTGACATCAGGCGCTCAAGCCTTGGCCACAACAGCAATATAATGGCTCTCATTCAAATGTTGGGGTATCGGCATACCTGCATGCCTCTCTCCTAACACACTGTGCCCAGGTCATCCTGCCCCATTCCTTTGGCTCTCTGTGATAGCAGTACACTTAACTGCCTTTTTTCTCATTGCTGAACTGACTGGTTTGTCCTGGAGATGCTGAGTTTGTTTTCTTCTTTCAAAAAGTGCATGCACTCCTATGGACTTTTACAAAGGAATCAGAGGTATCTCAGAAAAAAAGCAGAAGGAGCAGAAAACCCTCAATTTCTTCTTCTATTAATAATTTAGTACCAAGTTAAGTAAAACGTTTGAAACAGAGGTTTTTGGTGCACAGCTTCATTAAACCCTCTATCCCCAAATGGATTCTCTATCAGTGTCAGCATCCAACACTTCATCTTGTCCCAGTCACTGCAAAGGCCTTGTGGAAATAAAATGCAGAGGGAGGGAGAGGCAAAGCAGATTATTGTTGCCATTAGGCATGTCTGTGTGTGCGCACATGTGCTCTGCAAACTCACAGTGAGGGCGAAAACAGGATCTGTATGAAAAGAAGGAACGAAGCCCCAAAACCATATAATTCTTCCGAAACCTGCACTCCTTTGCGGAGTGGACCATGCTGTTAGAGCACTGTGCCACTTTCCAACCCCCCTTCTCTGGAGCACGAGTTTTAGTCAGAGGATTCTGTTCTCATCCACTGAGCTTTTCCCAGCACAGTGAGTGGGACCCCCTTCTCTTGGCAGAGGTTTCTGTCAGCGATCTGTCTTCTGCAGCTATTTCCGTGGGAAGGCCCTCCATCTGGTGCTTGGCAGGGAAGGGAACTTTCCTCTCAAATGTTTTCTCTCTCTCTCTCTCTCACCCTGTTTAAGGTATACCCTTTGGAAATCTTCAACGTCCAAGATTTATTTTTGCACAGGGTACATACTTTGTTTTACGTGGTCTGGCTTTCTTTTCTTCTCACAAAACGCCACCCCCTGTGCCCTGCTTATCCTGGCAGAGGGAGAAGAATGCTGTTTGCTTTAACATTACCTTGGGTCTCAGTATGCAACAGGTCAAAAGATGTGACAAGTACACATGCTAATCCCTTTCCCTTTCAGTTAATAGAATAACACAGATGGGAAAGTTTACATTGGGATCTGACACTCTCTCTGAGCTGAAGTTAAAAAGGAGACGGGGTTGGACATTACATTTCAGATCAGAGCAGTTACTGCACAAACTCACCTTCCCACTCAGCATCAAGTTGCTCCTGTTATCCTAAACACCATTTGCTCTGCTAAGAATGTCCCCCTTCCCCTTCTACTCTCCTTTTGAGAGTAGTATGTAGACTTGGCTAAGTCTTGGAAAGCTTTTGTGGAATAAAATATTCCCCAAGAATCAGTGATGTTCAAGTGAAAAAATGTCAACATTTTCTGCTGAAACACCACCACTGGTGACTTTTTAAACATTTGGCATTTCTGAGCATTGAAATATCACATTAGAAAATCATCCCCACCAGATACCAACCAGATACCTTCTTAGAAATATCAAACTGATTTCAATAAAATTCCATATTACCAGTTTTGTCATATCTAATCTGACTGTTACTGTTTCATTTGATTCTGTTTTCTGTTTCTTTGTAGCCTCCAGAATGTGTCCTCTGACATTGTGTGGCATAGCCCATTTGTAAATTTGCTTGCCTGGAGATCTGCCACTCTACGTTATTCCTGCAGGGAACACACAGAAGAATAAAATTCAGGATTATGCCTCAGATTCAGAGGGGAAAAGCTGCAGTCATGACTGACTTGAAGGGCTTGTCCACATCACACCAAATATCCCTTTCTTGCCATCAGGTATGTACCATTTCACAGTGTCTTTCATGAGAATCTTCTGCCAGCTCCCCATGATACCTCAATATCAAGATTCTGATTGGGAACTCCTTAAAATTAAAGTTTTGAGGATACCTCTGTCATGAGAAGAATGTCTAGGATCTGTTCTTATATTCATATGGGCCTCAGAGGATAAACATGAAGAAATTGTATTTCCTAATTTTTTTTTTCTAAAAATCTCATTTCTACAAACAAAGCTATGTATTAATTGTTGAAAATAATATTAGATATGCAATTAAAAGTATATTTTTGACTGAAAAAGACATATGCATGTACTGAGCTTACTGGCAATGAAAACACTCTATTTGTATTAGAAACTACATCTATATGGTTTACCACAAATACATTCTTCATGAGAAACACTCAGTGACCTGCTTTCTGATTAGAGAACTAGCATTTGGGTTTGAGAATCACTGCCTGTTTCATCTGGTTTCTCTGAAAATGTGCAGTTTCAGAACTGCTTTTTCACGCTGCTTTGTACACTTCTCCATAAGTTTCACGGCAGAGAGGGTGCGTACCTCTCTCAGCCTGGCACCTTCTGATAACTGTGATAGCTCACTAATGATTCAGAAATCAGGATCCCAAATCCAGAATTCAAGATCTTCCTCTCCAACCTGGGAACAGCTCTGAGGTTCATTCACGACCGTGCAGAGGAGTGCAAGCACCAAGCTCAGTTTGAAGAAGCTCAAAACCTCAAATTTTGGTGAGAGGTCCATCTAGGTCAGTTGAGAAGTGGTTTCCAACAGGGACCATGAGGAAGACCAGCTTAAACTAGACACTTGTATTTTGGGCAATAGGATGAGGTGAGAGAGATCCTACAATCAGGGCTGGTCTGCAGAGTGGTGTAGATACACAGGCCAAGGTTCAGGACACCTCAGATTGGGCAGTTTTTTGTGGTTTTAGGGCTGATGTTTCTTTCTATTGATGTTTGAAATGGGCACCTTCAGGGAAGCTGTGTGTCCCACAGAAGCTCTGATCTGATTTTGGAGGTGCCTTTCTTCCTCCTTTGTAGAAAACCTTGAAACAGCAACTTATTGATTACCTAAATTTGATTAAATGTGGCTCAGGTGAGTCCAGGTCGCTTTTCCTATGTAGGGACCAGCATTCCCATTGGTTCTGCTGGCTGTTCAGGCTCCTTGTTTGGGGCAAGGTACCTAAATGCTTTTGTCACCCTGACCTTTACTCTCTGTTCTAATTTCACTTCTGACTTCTTGACTAAGATTTCTCACAAGGGAGAGCAATTAGTGCCCATCACAAGGAAAGCTTTTGCAACATGGGTGACTGCCCACAAGAAACACAGTTGAGACCACCAACTGTTTTATTTGTTTTTCTTCCAATTTCTGCTGATTGAGAAGCTCATGAGATACATCTCATTTCCCTGGAGGTCCCCAGGGAAGCAGTGGTCAGACAGTCCTTTCCCAGCCTGCTTTGGGCAACGCTGGTGGTACAGCACTGCTAAATTCTGCCTAATCGAGGCCTCATCAATGCTACTGGCAGCTTATTTCGGCCGCCAAACTCTTATTATTTGATGGGAAACACTTTAATTCACTGCTATTCAGAGCCTGGTTTGGACAAGTTACACAGAAGAAAATGGTTTAGTGTCCTGAGCTACAGGTTTTAGAGAATTAAACTAAAATCTCCCATAATGGTTTTGGTGCTAGAGGTCCCATTGTGGGTGGGAGCCGCTGTCCTTTTTGAAAATAGCCTCTGATCACTGCAGTGCCAGGTGAAGGTTTTTAGATCTATATCTATTTGCAGACCTAAGTTAAAAAATTTGAGATGTCTTTGGGTTTCTCTGCACTATGTTATCATAAATTACAGAGTCATAAAATACCCTGAGTTGGAAGGGACACGCAAGGATCATCAATATCCAGGTCCTGGCCCTGCACAGGACAGCCCCAGCAGTCCCACCCTGTGCCTGAGAGTGCTGTGTTGTGCCCACAGGTATTGCCCAGTGCAAACGTGCATCATCCTTTTGCTAATTTAAGCAGGAATTTCAGTATCCCTTCAAATCCCTCTCCTCCCTGCTTCCTCCAGTTTGAGGGAGGCCAGTAATTTGTTGGTGGCAGTTTAACCTCAGGAGGCCTTTTTGCTTTCCTGTCTCCTACCCCACACAGCCTGAGATGCTCTTGCCAGCAAGCTGAGCTGAGGCTCTCCTCATTTTCTCCCCTGTAATTCCACTCTTGACTTGGATGAGAAAGGCACTGAATAGATTAAATTTACCTCTTCCTCTGTGGCTGGACTATCAGTGCTTCCTATGTATGGCAACAGACCAAGTCACATCGAGTTCTAGGAGTGATTCAGGTAGAGACAGAGCCTTCATTTTAACTGGACCTTGAACGTTAATATCTCAAAGAATTAAAAAATTATAGTTCTGCCGTGTGACTAAAACATGCCAACACTTCTGTTTTATAAAATTCTCTGTGCTATACTTAGGACTTGCCTCTACTGATATTATTTGGAGTATTTTCACCAAATTTCGTTTGGGCTGGATTAACTTAGAAATCATTTTTGATGGCATCATTTGTGGTTCTTTGTTGACTTCTTTAATTCAGCCTATTTTCATGTAAGAACGATCTTTGCTCCCTAACACGGGAGGTGCAGCACAGGCCTGATCCCCGTAACCTCATAAGCCAGAAACTGCTACAAGATCATCTCCACTACAAGTCACAAAATCTCTTTTTTATAAAAATGTCTCAATTATCCAGAAAATGTGTTTTCATGATGCGGCTAAGGCACAGCATGAATGCGATTTCATGTAAAGCATACAATTAAATACGTGTGTGTGTAGATTATAAAACTGTTTGGGAAAAACAGCTCAAAGATAAACACCCAATGAGTTATTTGTCTGGTAAGATAGCCTATGTTTATTCTCATTCCAGAGATCCCATGTCTGATCAAACCAGATTTATGACAAGACATTCAAAATATAGGTTATTTTTGGACCAAGAGAATAAAGTTTTCCCCTGCCATGATGCCTACAAAGGGAGCTGGCAATGCCGGGGAACACAATGTGCTGGGACTCCTGCTTATCACAGTTGTTCTCTTTTAGATCTCTTTTATTTCTTGTTTGTTTGTCTCTGTCTCTCTCTTGTCCTACATTTAGATATTAAGCTTCTTGGACAGAGTGTGATTTGGCATTCATTTTTCCAACAGTCAGATTTATTCCAGAGGAGTTCTTGATTTGGGACCAGTTGATGATGATAATAGATATTGAGTGTAAGTCACAAAAGAGAGCTCCATAGCTGAGCTTGATGCAAAGAGTGCAGCATTAGGAAAGGTTTATGAAAAAGCACAAATTTTGCAGAATCTTGTTTAGTTCCTCTTTCAGTCTCTGATTCTGGATTTCAGGGAAGAGGTGACCACACACAGCCAGCAGAGTTTCCTCCTGGTGATACCTCTGTGAGGGCTCAGCCATCCCCGGACACGGCAGGGAGCATTGGGCAACACGTTTATATTTCATGTGACTTTCCTGTGAGTCACAACTCCTTTTGTCACCAGAGCATCCTATCCCACCTCATCTCAGTGCTCTCTTTCTGAGAATTGAGTTGACTCATCACTCCTAGGTTTCTTTTCCCTTGGCAAGATTCTCCTTCCCTTCACCTGATGCCAATCCTGGCCTCTTCCTTGGCACCACTGTGGTACATTTATGCATTTGCAGAGCCCAAATGTACCTTTGGAACAGAGTCCTACACAGAGGTAGGAGAAAGAGGTAGGTTAGAGTGGCACCATTCCCGGAAGACCAGCAGGAGATGGAAAATGTCCATGAACTCACTGCTGTTTTCAGGCAGACTAAATTCTACCTATGTTCTCATGCCTAATGTTGTCCACAAGATATTCTGGACCTTCAGGGTTGCCAAACCGACAGGAAACTAAAGATGCAGTAGGAAAATTAGATGGAATACAGCTGTTGGAGGCCTCGTGAGTCTGTGTCCTTCACACTCACGGAACTTACTGGTGCCATGTTTTTTTATGTTCTGATAATTCTGAAAACAAGCAGAAAAGTATTTGTGAAGAATTTTTGAGTCTATTCAAAGCAATCTGTCTTTAAAAAGTGTGTGAACTGAAAAGTTGTCAGTTCCTTCTGGGGTTGAATGGAAAATTGAATTTAATTTTTGTTCATTTAGTTGGTTTTGTTAATTCAATTTTTTTAAGCTTGAAATTTAAAAAAAAAGATCAATGTTTAAAACTAATAATGAAAAATGAAGATATTTCCTTCTGAAAACTTGAAAACTAAACATTTAAATGTTTTATAGTTTGAGAAGGGTATTTTAAACATCTGGATTTTGCAGCAACTTACACTGAGCTGAGGAAGATTTTGGTTGATGAGAAATGAGATTTTGGTGAAATCTTTGCTTTAACACTTTGAGCAGCTCTGGGCATCAATCTTGTCTCTTGTCCCTGCCCGAATATCCTAAGATGCTACCAAAGACAGGACATGGCTTCACTCAAGACAAGGGCTATGCTATTCTCCGGTCCTAAGCTGACCTGCACGAGTAGAAGAAAAGTGTCATCATCTCTGTTACTTGGAAATTTTAACTTTTTAAGGGGTTATAATATGGAAGTGTCTATACCGCTGCAAGGAAGGCAAAGGGTCTGAGGAAAAAGGGAATCTGTATTCTCTGAATTACATGGGACAGCGTGTGGCTGATATTCCTGAGAAGTGCAGTTAAAGTGCTGGAAGCAAGGTTAACACTTGGACCTTTACTTGGAAGTAGGCCAGTAGAAAAGATATAAATGACCACAGAGAGTGGAAGGTTGAACAATTAACATTTCTTTAGAACACGGAGGCTGCTGGTTCTTCTCCAGGATATCAGGGTCAAGTCCAGGTTCACACTCACTGTCGGGCTGTACCTCACTGCGTAGGTCACAAACTCATCTGGAGAAGTCATTCAGTGAAATAATTTGCCATTCACCTAGGATGACCCATGGATGTCCTGGGATGTCCAAGAATGCAATATTATTTCTTTAATAAGAGGGAAGAGGCACTGAACCAACAGCAAGATGTGTTTGGTGCCTGTGCTTCTCATGTGCAATTCATATGTGATCTGTTAGAACCATGAAATACGGGAAAAAATGAACCCGTGTGTCTGGAAAGCAGAGAGTCAGTGTCTGACAGACCTCAGTTGTGACTTGCACGATAGAGAACTTTAGCTGTGGTGCATCTGTGGTGCATCTCTACTCCCAGTGCTCTGCTGGGTTGTTTTTATTATTTTTTTCACTTCACACAAAACTGAGGGGTTCTTTTCTGTTTGCAGACTGAGGAGAACTTCTGTTGGAAAGTGTGGTTTCAAATAGTTTAAAGAAAGAGTTTCTTCAACACCTTTCGCACTCCTTTTTACTGCTGAATGCTTTATGTTACCTTGCTATCATAAAGATCCTGTGACTACAATCTTTTGATTATACCTACTACAGATTGTAAGCTCTCATCATGATGTGATGATGCAAATATTTGGCAAGTAGTGACTTGTAAGGGTGCAGTTTTGAGTAAATAAAAAGAATTCTGGGCAAGATTCAGCCTTCAGGAGAGCAGAGCTGTCTCTCTGCAGTGGTTATAGTGACAAATGTAAAACATTTGTACAAAGGGAATAGATTAGTCACCAGCTGTTATTATAAGGCTTTCACATTATTTAATGACCAGAGTAGGCTTTAGGCAGCCAAGCAGGAGACTGTATGGCCCCTAAGTGCCTCTTACAGCCTTGTAAAACCAGGGCACGATCTTACCCTCTCTTATCTCTAATGCTACTTGTGAAACAAAACAAGCTGGTATTTGGCTTGCTAACCATAGATGCAAACCACTGCGGAGCTTAAGGGTGTTTCATTAGATCTCCACTAAAAATGAACAATCAATTTTTAAAAAATAATCAGGATCCACAGAGCAAAGCATCACAATATAAAACTTCCAAGTCGTCTTTGCCTTTCCCATGAATATATGTGTGTTTTGCTCTTAATTTGCAACTTTTGGGAGTGGCAGAATGCTTTTATTGATTTATCCATGTATTTAAACAGAGTTTTACAACCCTGCACAGATCTGGGCACAGGCTTGTGAAAGAGAGCTAGCAAAGGCTCGGCCCGGTGGTGTTTTTTTCTGCTTTTAGGTGCAATTTTATCCATTGCTGCAGCTGCCTGTTCCTCTTGTAACAGCCAGGCTCTCCGGACCACGTGCCTGGGAGAGCTTGCAAGTGGCCAGGCTAGCTAGAGATGATTGTGTCTGGCAGAATGTCTGTATGGCATTGGTGCTAAAGGCAAAGCATGTGCAGTGCTATTGAGTGCCGCTGGAAACTGAGACCTGGCTGGAGCCTCGCGCCGTTTATGATCCAAGGGATGGTGGTTCTGAAGTGACAGTCGGCTTGATAGTGGTTTTAAATTATTTTCCCTTAGAAGTGACAAGTCTGATGGATATCTAAAGCAAACTCTAAGAGAATTTAAGACAGATGAACTTTGGAGTTTTGGTTTGGGGTTTTTTTTTGACTTGAGATTATTAAAGCGAGTATGAGGGTGATTACATCTGAAAGCTTCTCTGATCTGTGTTAGCACCACTTACTAGTGAGATATCTACACGTAGCTGCCAAAGACAGGTCAATACCAGGGTGGTTAAAAGGAAAATAGGCAAATGCTAAGATGTATTCGGAGATCAACGGAGAGTTTTTGGAGTCTACACTCATCAGGAAGAAGATGAAATGCTAGTGAGATGCTCTACATGGTGTCATTGAGACCTCGGAGAAGCAAGTAGCAGCAAGCTGAAGTCATTAGGGAGCCAAATTCAAAGCAATGATTTGATACAGCACCCATGTTCAGCACAGGGAACTTCAGCCTTGCTCATTCAACAGCCTCAAATTAATTAAGAAGTTTCTTGCCTTAATAAGCTCCACTTTCACACACTGCTCTGTCTCAGTCACATGGCATGTCATTGTCAGAGAGAAGGGGCCATATCATGCAAACATTTACAATTACTCTGCTCTCCCAAGCTGTCTTTGGAAAGCAGGTAAATACCAAGTTCGTGAACATTTGTAATGTTGGGATCTTAAAACGGAGTGACTGAAACCATTTTCTTTTTAGCTGTCTGTGTTTCATCAATGTGAGTTGAGAATTCAAGATCTCAAAATACTTGGCAAGCAGATAACTTCAGCATCTTTGGGCATAACCTGACTTAAACTACTGAAAAACTTTGTTTGATCTTTAGTCTCTAAGGTGCTGTTTGTTTATGTATAGACAAATCCACATTTTGAAATGAAAAAGTTGATTGAACTAAGAAAAAAACTAGGGATTATGGTGCCTAAGTCTGTTAGCATGGTATTTAACTCCATGTGGCTTTTCTAATTACCATTTCCCTGGTTTGGGAAGCCTGTTGCTGGGGGAAGGAGCAGGATGTGCTGTGAGCTTTCCCGTCGAGTGCTGGGCCAGGGGCTCGTGCCGGTGGCCGAACGTGCTGGCTTTGCACGGCACTGCTGATGAAGTGAGCGTGTGCTGCTGGCTCTGAAGTGAAAACAATCATTCTGAAATCTCAGGGCTTCCTTAGAAATGTAAAAAAATGGGGTGGGAGCATAAGTTAATTGTGCTTTTACACACTGTTATACTTGTCCGTGTGCCAGGCTCTACATTTCTTCCAAGGCTGAAATGAAAACTCCAAATTCATGTGGTTATGAAACAATTTCAGTATGAGCACTCAACAAAGAATTATAAAGTGGGAAAGACACAGTCCTGTGTCACAGCTGGTTGAGAAGGGTCTGCATTGATCAAGGCGTCTTCCAGCTTGGAGGAGCGTTTTGGAGTGTATTGAGACCATTCTGTGTCCGTAAGTTGAATGTATATAAGGTCCTACAGAAAAGCTGATTTGTTATGACATTGCTCTGATCAGGGGATGAGGCAACTGGGAGAAGGCAGCACCATCATTCCAAGAAATCTTGTTTCTCTGCAGTTGGAGATTTAGGGTATAAATCTGTTTTGCCCTGATTTACGCCATGATACATTCACACGTTGGAAACTGGGCATAGCAAGAAATTGTGGGCACTGCAGGGGACTTCCAGAGAAATAATGATCGCAGTGGGAGACCAGACGAGGACCAAACACCATTTTCTCTGCTGAAGTAGTGGAGCCTGAGGTACCTGAAGTCCTCTGTAAGCTAAGGTGGGGTCAGGCCCTCTTGGTTTTAGTCCTGAAACTGAGGGAGTGAGGCACCATTTTAAAATCACAGTATCAACCCTTGTGATTTTGTTCTGAGCCTCATGTACTTCATAGAAGCTGGATTTCCAAGGTCATTTGCATCACCAAGAAGGGAAAACAGTCTCACATGAGTATCTCGTTGGACAAATGGCATTTTGCTCATTTTTGTTATTTGAGTCAAGGGAGAAAAAAATGCAGAAGGAAGGGGTCAAAATATCCCGAGGCTAAATCCAAACTGGAGCAATTCCATATTAAAAAAAAGAATGTTCCTGAAATTAGCACATGCAAATCTACTCTGTTAGCTACATAAACTCAAATCCTTGAAGCTGTGTTGTAGCCTAACTCTCACTCGGATTCTTAACTCCCATTGATAGCACCATGTGCTAATTCAGGCACCCAGGTTTCCATGTACTGTTCTTACCATGAAGAACAGTTGGTCTTGAGGGAAAACATTTACATAGATGACAGCTATTTTCAGGAAAATGAAAAGTACTGGGTGGAAAAGGAGGTTTTGACATTGTGTGAAATATGGGGTTTACACACAGTAGTTTTTGCTATGTGTATATGAATTGGTGATTTACCATATATTGATTCACACACCATTTGTAAGTGTCTAATTTATTTATTTATAGAGATGTATGAAAACCATGGGTTGAAAAGCAGTTTGCATAACATCTGGTATGTCAACAATGTAACCTTTCAATTTACTTGTTGGTAAAAATGTCAATATAATGAACCTGAACTCAGCATTGGTTTACACAAATTTCCTGGCAGACAAAGCAGTAATGATTTGCATGTCAGTGTAAGTGACATGTGCCCTCCAGTTTTGAGTAGTTTACACAGCTAAGAGGGATAAAAAGGGTAGAGCACAGGGCCGGTTCCTCACGTACTTAGGCTAGCAAGAAAAATCTCGTGTATTTGTGTGGTGTGAAACATTTAATCTCATTTTGACTTCTGATTTTTCAAAAGCTGCCTTTGAGTTTTCATTGAATCTGCCTTTTTTTTTTTCTTTTGATACATGTGAAAAACATAAGAGAAAAAAGACCTTAAGCGGGTTTCAAGTACTTTCATAATTTATGTATATTCTACAGACAAAGATGTTGTACTGGGATGTGATAGAGGAATCCAGTCGATTCCGAAATGCTCTTAATAATATGCCAGCAGGAATGACAGCAGTAATACATTGTTTACACCTTTTATACTACTGCCTGTGCAAGATGTGTCATGGAAATCACATCACTTTTTTTTTCACTCTGTGACTCACTGCCCGGAATTTTGAAGCAGAAAAATAGTGAGTGCTGTTGATATTGAATAGTAAAGAACCTCGCTTAAGTGTGGAATCAATTTCCATGGATGGTATCAGGTGTTCCTCTTTATTTTAGGGAGTGCAGGCTTGCCCAGAGAAGACATTGCCCAGCTCCTCTCAACAAATTACCTGTGTGAAAAGGCAGGAGACCTGGTGTTAGGAAAGTGCAGGTTATCTCCTTCCTCCCCTCCTGCCCTGGCTCTCCACCCCAAAGGTCTGTTTTGAGATTTGAGTTTCCATCAAGTTACCAAAAAAAAATAAACAAAAAGAAAGGTGGAAGAGGGAAGGAGACAGTTACTTAAGTGCTTGGTGTGTGATTTTTCTTGTTCCTTTCTTTTGTGTTTAGTTTTACAGCACCAGATGCTATCTGCTTCCCATTGTTCTGCCCACACTATCCGGTTTGGATCTGACTTGGGGGGTGTATGTGAGAGGGAGAGGGTCACAGGGAAAGCTTTGTGCATCTGTTATTATCTGATAGCTTAAAAAAAATTTAAACCATATATGGGCCCACACTCAAAGCTAAGAAAAGGAAACTTTACCAGCTTTTCCACAGCTTAATTTCTTTTTTGTTGTCAAAGATTTCTCATATCTCGATGAGTACACAGCCTGAGCCAATGCCAGCTGCTTGTAAGAGCTCCTAAGGTTTTTCCAACCATTCTATTCTAGTCACTACATACATTTTCTATTTGTCCATCATTAATATTTCCTTTATAGGGATTAAAAAAATACTGTGAATTGATATTTTACTTTTATTCCAGTTGGCCAAACTCCATCGTGGGAGCCTACAGCACATCCAGTAGCCCTGGGTGAGATGTGAGCCCCAGCCCCTGCAGCTCCTGGGTGGAAGGTGCTGCTGGAGCAGAGCTCCCCCTGACTCCCCCAAACCCAGTTTTTGCTTAGGGAAACGCAGGCCAGAAAGGATCTGCAGTGAATCCAGCAGGGACGTGCTCCACAGTGCCTGGCACACAAGCCTTGCAGTGGGGCACCTTTTCTCTGCAATCTAGCCACATTTTTAAATGAGTATCTCTATCCTGAGATATTCACAGATTTCACAAGATTTGATGATCTGACTTTTAAAAATTGCTTTATTAAAAATTTATTAACTCTTTGTGTGCCACTTCTGATTACAATCCTATTTTGGCAGAGTTTTTTATTTATACATGACAAGCTTTAGGCAAATGCTTTTTTTGGCTGGAGCTTTTTAGCAAAATGAACAAATTCAGCATCTTATCTGGCAGATAAGATGCACCTGAAAGTATATATAAGAGAACCTCTAAAAAAGTTATGGGGAACAAAGGGAATGCTGGGGAATATTGGGCAGGGCAAGGCAGATCAGGATTAGGCCGAGGAAAAATTTATGCATTTACACAGAGGTAATACTTTAAAGATCACTAGTTATACAAAGGTAACACAGCTAAGGACTTTATTGGCTGCTGGGGATTATTTTAATATGCTTAATAACAAAACCTCTATAAATATCCGAACAGTGCTGAATTTTTTATATCTATTTATTTATTTGCGTGGGACTCCTGCAGAGTTTTCCCTCCAGCTGTGTCGACTCAGGACCCCATCTCGCTGGGACTGTGTGTAACGTTCCACACAGCACAGCATTATTTAGAGTCCTAGGCACACTTCCCACCACATAAAAATCAAACTGAGTTCTCACAGGTCATGTGGCTGGCCTGGCTGGTACAGTCCTCAAAAGGTCTTTCCTCTTTCCCCCTTTTGTTGGGCAGTTGCTCCTTTTTTCATCATTTGTATTGGGCAGAGGACACGACTGAGCTGAAGCCGAAATCCCATCTAGTTTCTTTGCTGTGTAGCCAAAACCTGCTCAGCCCTCTTTCCCTCTCCTGTATTTTCGCTGTACTGTTAATTTTCTCTGCTCCTTGTTTACACAGATGGAGGCAACACGTTCAATTGCAAAACCAAAAGCACACAACTGCATCTCCAAACCCTCAGCACATACAAGTGGCCTCCTCCCCCGACCTCTCATTTCTCAGCTTTAGATTAAATTCCAGATTTCAGCTTCTCAACCTCAGACTCCTGGAAAGGCATGAAGCCCTTGAGCCTTTGAAAGATGTGAGCCACTTGACCACTCTTCTTCATTTTAATGCTTGTTTATCTTTTCTACTTTTTCATGCTCTGGACTATTAACAAGGCAAGAAAGTGCTTTTCAGGCTGCACAAACACTGTCATGTCAGCTGAGCTCTCCTGATGCACAGGCAGCAGTTGCCGATGTGTGCACACCAGAGTGGTTTTGGGGGGATACTGAGCCCAGCAGTCAAACCCCATTAGCACATGATCATCCACAGAGAACAGAGCTGCTTGCATTTATGTTTTCAGCAGTGCATGAGGACTGAAAGCAAAGCCACTGATTAAATGTGCATCGGGAAGGAAAGGCCCAGTAGCCACCTCCAAACACCCTGGGAGACTCCTTGTGCCACAAAGGAAAGAATAGTGACTAGGGGAGAGTCTGACCTGACTGGAAGTGGGGTGGAGAGGAGAATACCAACAAAAAAAAAGTGTAGGGCAACAGTTAGTGCAGAGAAGAGGCTCACACAGGGTCGCGTTTCATTTTAAGGTTCTGATTTATCTGAATTGAGCATGGCATCAGCTGAAATTCAGAATGAAACTAGGACACAAACTTAATTGCAAAACCAGCTGAAACCACAGGATGCAGTCACAGAAAATTCTCACTCGTTTGAGGCTGGCATAGGGTTTCACCGAGCTTCAGCAGGAGGTTTTGGGGGCCCCAAAATAGATTCAGGGAGTTGAAATTCAGTTGCTTTCCCAAATTCAGCCCTGGCCTAGCAGAAGTGGAGAAGGGGATGATTAGAGAGTATCCACACAAGTAGGAGTGACGGCTGGCTGGCACATTGCTTGTCCACCTAACAGTGAGATTTGTAGGGGTTATGTTGTAACTGTTGGTGTAAACAGACGTGGTCATCCCAAAATACCTCCATCCAACGCCGTGGCCATGAGTGACACAGAAAACCGAAGGTCAGCAGCTGTTTCTCTTGCAAAAAAGAGTGAACCAAGAACCTCAGACCTGCGGAGACTGGCCAGCCACAGCTCTCACGCTGCTCTTCTAATTGTCAACTGCCGATGGCCGATTCCTGGAAATAACCAGGGAGAGAGAGGCCTGTGCCTGACATGAACAGACTTGTGGTTTCACTGAAAAGCCAGCACAACAGCTCGAAGCCAGTCATTCCAGCAGCATCGCTCCTTCGCCTGACACCTTCTCTCTGCTGCTCCCTGAGAGAATATTTTCTGCTACAGACATTTATCCCACGTTGGATTTCACTCCTCCTGCCACTGTTCTGGTTTTGTCTAGAAAGGCAGACTTTGTCTGGCTCTCAGCAGCCTGAAGAGCATTTTTTCCTATACTGGATTCAGACAGGAATCCTGTGGGATGGGTCAAGGCCCAGGAAGGTCTTGCACAGAGACTCCTTCACATGGGTGCTCACCCTGGGCTATTGGGGAGTCCCTCCCCCTTGCTATGACACCCTCATTGCCACAGGGGACAGACATGCAGGGGAGGAGCTGCAGAGTTTTTGGTTCTTCATGGTGTTTTGGAAAGCAAAAAATATTTGAGATATGGGAGACATGTTGCCTTCAGCTCTAAACTGTGCTTTCCTTGGTTATCCTAAAGGCATGGGAACTTCCTGAGGCCTGATCCTGTGCACACTGGGGGAAGCTGAGGATCTGAAGCAAAGCCTGTTTATTCCAGAACAGCAGCTCCTGTTAAGCTGAGTGGGGTTTTGGACAGCAGAGAGGTGAATCCCGTTGCTGGGATAGGTGAGCCGTTGAAACATGCAAGATTTTCTGCTGCCTTTGGCATTTGGAGTTAATGGGTGTGAAACTTCTTTTCACTTCTGCTTTTCGTGTGCATGCTTGGTGTGATGCACTTATGGTGTGGAGTTTTGCAATCGGGAGATTTCCCCATCAGTTTGGGTTTGTTTCTCTGATTTTTACAAGGGATGAACAGGCTCTCACTTCAGGGCAAAGCAGACAGTAGTATATCAGGGCAGGGAAATCCAAGAAAAATAGTGTCTGAATACTATGTGTCTTGCAAGCACATGTAGGCGTTTATTATTTCTGAGGGCTCTCTCGTCAGTCGGACACTGAACAATCGTGACATCTGTTGTAAGTTACTGTCCCCCAGAGTCGCTTCACACAGTTTGGAGTTTGCTTTTTCAAATCCACCACAAATAAAGCCCAGAATTATCTCCCTGTCCCCACAAAGGCAAGTGGGAACCTCCTGGGGAAGTGCTGCAGACTGCGAGGAGGTGGAGAGGTTTAGCAGAGGGGGCTGTTTGGGTCCTCTCTGCCTTACCATGAGTTGAGCAATGAACCCCCCAGTTCACACCATCAGAGGGGACCCCCTGAGGCCCCCAGAAGATGAGACAATGGTCACTTCATAAAAACAAAAACAAAGACCAAGTGCAAAAGCTGACCTGCAGCTCCAAACTTTCTGAGCCATCATCCTGCGCTGCGTCAGGGATCCCTGTGTCGGTGTTCACAGGTTTGCACATTGTTGGTGCCTCCCACACTGCTGCTGGGAGCTGGGAAGGCCACAGCCAAGTCAGCTTTCCCTTTCAGCCCATCTGCCTGTATCGGGGAAGAAATACTGTCTGTTTGTTTAGGTGAGACATTAGTCTGCCCCCGGAGCTCCAGGTCACTGTAAATGTAACACAAGCCCTATTTCCTGTTAGGAAAGGGGAAAAAATATGTGTGTGAATTGTCTCTGATGTGCTGCCAATTGTCAGGGAAGATTCAATTTGGTGGAGAATTACTGTGCTCTTAAAGAGCTGCGCCGGTGACGGAGATTTAGGGCAGCTGCTCCTTCCAGAAATGGGAGATTTGTCTTTGATTTTCACAAAACCAGGATTGTGACTGGTAGCCAGTTGCCCACTCCACATGGCAGGAATGGCTTGGAGGGGAGGCTGAAGCAGTGGCTCAGGTTAATGGGACCATGGTGGGACAAGAAGAGGACACCTGTGCATGGCTGCAGGAGGGCTGGACAGAGATTTGGGGTGAAGCTGGCAGGTGCTGGGGTAAAGCTTTCTGTCAGTGTTCCACTATGGTAAAGGAGAAATGGTGTTTTCTTGCCACCTAGCCAAAAAGCCAGACCAAAAGAGACAAGAATTTGCTCTGTGTGTGTGATGCACCCATGTGTTTGCTGCTAATCCAGTAAAGCAAATATGTGACCTGTGGAATGACACAAAGCTGCTACAATAAATAATGCTATAGATCACTCATATATTTCTCTTTCTTTTGCATTTCCTGTATCAAGGCCAATTTCAGCTATTGTCTAAGCAGCCATTTGTAGAGAGGTAAACTGCAGCCACCCATTTGGCCTCTCTTGTAGTAGAAACCACCCTTGCCCTTCCAAAATTGGCAACAAAATGGGTTTCCCTCCTTTTTCATTATGCTTATTGCAAAGAGTAGTATTTCAGTTTAGGCCTGGATAAAGGGGCAGTGCACTTAGGTAAAGCTGATGTTTTACATCATGTTGCTTGGCCTACTCTGTAGGCCTTGTCTCCAAAAACATTCACCCTCCAAAGTTTCCTGTGGCAAAGAAATACAAAAAAGCCTACGAACTATGTCCAATGAAATTGCCCATATGTTAACTGGATATCAGAGCTGCTTTGCAGTCTGGCATTCTCACTGTGTCCATGTGCCAGTGTTGAACCTTCCACAAGAGAGAACATCTAAATCGTGTTAGCCTTAGTGGCAGAGTAATTGTTAACTAAAATCTGTATAACCCACAAAAGTAACCCGAAAGAGATTTAATATTTATTCATCTTACTACTGCAGCAAAAAATAGCTTGATTGGCCAGAGACCAGGATAAATGCAGGAAAGCAATTTTAAGGGATATAAGGCATGCATTTTTGCCATTTGGTTCCCTCTCCTAGTTGTTTTTACAGAGCTAGAGCAGCAACTGGGTGGGAGTGAGCTGATGGCCAGCGTTGTTTCTCTCCACAGTGCTTGCAGATAGCAGCTCACTGTGGCCGCTATCTCCCAATCTCTGGGCACTCTCCCTGGTACTGTCTGGGTATCTCTGAATCAGCCAGGGCACGCCCAGCATCAGCAAAATTATCCTCCCTGCGGTGCTTGGAAATGGGGCAGCTCCTGTGCTACAGTCCAGGCTTCCAGGCAATCCGTGGAGACGGAACGTGTTCTCTCCAGCCGTTTTTAAAATTCATCAAGGTTTTTCCTGGAGCGCTGGAGCTCGGCAGGGCAGGTGAGCCCGAGCCCATCTGGGGCTGGGTTGCGGTGCGGTCGTGCACATTCCCAGGGCTGCCCCATGGGGATATTCCCAGCCCTTCCACTTTGTCCAGAGGTTCCTTCTTCTGTGGAAAACGCAGAAACTGTTCCTGGTATAAATAAAGGTTTTTCTTCTCCTTCTTCCTACTGTGCCTCTGTGTTTCAGAGTAATGCTGTTGGAGCAAAAATTTTAAGCATCTTATTCCATGAAACGCTGCTTAGCAGAGACACGGGGTCAAAAGCCAGTGCTGCAGCCCAAACCAGGGCCTGTGGCTTCTCCATCAGCTGCTGCAATCCCTGCCTGGGACCAGTCTCTCTCCCTGTCCCTCTCAAACCCTTGCTGAACCCATCCTGATAGAGCTGATTAGTTGATGATTTCTCTCCTGTTCCTTTCAGCCTTTCTCTGAATATCTCAGCCTATCTCTGAATATCTCCCTGCATTCCTCATGCTTTCCCTCTTTGCATGTCTGCAACCATAATCATATGTAATAAATAATGACTGTATATGTATTTTATATTTGTATACTAACATTGAGGGAAAGAAGTGATTTGTAGTTTTGCACTAAATGAAGGTAGAAGGGTATTAACAGGAAACAAAGTGTTAGGAAAGCCCCCTCTTTCCATCTCCCTTGCCTGTATCCAGAAATTTCCTTTAGAGATTGCTTCTTCTTTCCAGTCATCCTAAATCCTATTAATCCCTCTTTTTTTATTTTTTAGTCAATTGAAAAAAATGCCATTATTGCTAAGGAAGTTTGAGATCTACTTAGAAAGGGTAAAATGGATTTAATCTGGTCCTTGTGTGATAAATACATTTTAAGCTTCTTGGTCTGCCTGCACCAAAGATGTCAAAACGTAATCCTTTAAAATCAGCGGAAGTGATAGATCCTTTAATACACTTTCTAGCCTACTGCTCTAAAATACTTCCTACGTTGAAAAATGTGTATTCACAGGAGACCAGTATTGTTTAGGGCATAGGTGGGCATGTCTGAAATACCCAGGCAAAAACCACCTGCTACTACAGTGCCTTGAACTGTTGGGAAGAATATCTATTACTCACTAAATCTAGTATCCAGTTCCTGGGGAAAAGATCTTTTCTCCTGAAAACACCTGCAGGGCAAAGTTTATTCCCCTTTTGTCAATCTGAGTAACAAAGTAAGGATGCTATAACAAATGATGGCAGGGGCTGAAAAAGATGTAAGAGGACGGAAAAGAAATCCTTAATCCACTGCACCAACTCTGACAATAGCCAGCAGACACCAGACTGCCAGCACATCTCTTTTATCTGTGGTTTATCTCCTCTTGGGCACTGTTTGTTTTGTTTGGGGCTTTTTTGGGTTGGTTTGGTTTTGGTTCGGTTTTGGTTCTTTTCCATCCAGCAGCTCTGAATCTTATCCCTCTGTGAAAAGCCCCAGGAGTGCCCATCTTTATCTCCTGCAAAAGTATTTCCTAAAACTCTGCCTCTGCTCTTGCCCTGACTGCGATGGGCTGGGGCTCCGTCGGTAGCCCAGGGAAAACAGCTTAACAAGGTTACCACAGTGTCACTCTGAAAGTAGCCAGCAACTCTTTGCAGTTTATTATTCGTGCTGTTAAGTATGACCTGGAAATTTGTATCTTTGTATAACCAGATGTCAGTTCCTTCAATTCCTACAAAGCCGCTCTTTTTCTCCCCTTCCCCCTCCCTCGCTGGCTATCCAGAGATGTGAAAAACCAACAACGTGAGTTCATGCTCCTGACAAGATGAGTATTGTCAGGAATATACAAGCTGTGGTTTTTCCTTTCTGCATCTTGAAAGTGAAGAAAAAAGGCCTTTGATTTATCTAAAGTTCTGTTATTCTTTTTTTCGTCTTTGAGCTAGTAAAAGGTGTCATTATATTATCACACTTGTGTCCCTTCCATGTTTATCCTGGCCCATATTCCACTCTGCAACAACAAGAACATAAAACATCCCATGAGAAACTCTAGGTTAAGTTTATTTGACTTATTTTTTTTAACCTATGTTGTAATCAGGATTGTTTTGCTAACTTAGTTCACCGAGGTAGTTTTTGGTAAAGGCTAAGATTTGCTTAAGTGGCCAGAAAGAAAATACATTTGACTGGTTTATGCCTTGCCACCCTGAATTGTAATGTTTTGTTTATTATGACTTTGGGCATGTTTTATTGGTGAGTGGAGAGGTCACAGCCTCGCATTTGAAACCTGTATTTGTGCTTTACGGGTTCTGGGATTTGAAACCACAGGCAGCCACTGAACTTTTTGGCTGCCTTAGGTAGCTGTGACCAAGTGGCCAGACCAGGTCCTCTCCTCTGTGGTCACCGTGCTGGGAGCAAAAGTGTGACATTGGCTTGGGACAGGAGGTCACCAAAGGAGCACATGAAGCTGAAATAGCCCCACTGCAGTGTACTCTGCTCTCCTCATTCCCAGCCTCTTGTCATTTTTAATGTTCTTCAATTCTGGGCTTTCTAGTCAGTCTGTTCTTTTGGAAATAAATGTGTTTGGAAAAAAATATGTGCTCATACCCCATGTAGAAAATACGGCAAAGGTACTCCCGACTTCTGTAGTGGTGGATCCAGTTATAACAACTCAGTAGAAAAGACTCTTCATTCTACAAATGGAAAAATGGTTTTGGGATGTTTCCAATGCCTTGTACTTCCAAAGAATCCAGTGGTGGAACAAAAGTGCCTTCACTTCAAGGGTTTTAGCCTCAGATTGCTCAGTGAGAGCAGTAGCATTGCCAGGTAATACCTGGAGATGTGGCAAGCGTGGAAAGATCTGAGGCAAATTTGCCTTAAATCTGTTTAAAGAGGCAAATGTTTCCGTATAAAGGATTCAGTGGAGTGGGGGATGTTAAGGTGTGTGCAGAACAGCCACATGCTAATCGTTGTGCTGTTTGATTTACAAGCCGAGCAATTAGGGTGTAACAAAAACATGAGGACTCGCTGATCTTAAAGGTCTTTTCCAACTTAAACCACTCCATGATTCCACATTTCTGCTGCAGTCAGTGGCCTTGCAGCATTCCCCTCTGGATGCTCAGTGTTCAGGTTTTTTACTGCTAGATATTTCACGTCCAGCCTGTGTCAGATTGCTCAAAATGAGCTCAGTCTGGAGTCCCCACCCCTGGAGGTGTCAAGGCCAGGCTGGATGGAGCTTGGAGCACCCTGGTGTAGTGGAAGGTGTCCCTGCCAGGGGGGACTGGAATGAAAAGGTCTTTAAGGTCCCTTCCAACCCAAACCATTCTATGGTTCTTCCATTCTTCACACACACTGCGTGTCCATAGCAGATGCCAAATTCAAAGCAGCATCTGAGAAAAAATGAATTCTCACCAACCTAGTGGACTGTACCTGCTTAACAGCGGGGAAAACTGAGGTCCAGAGAATTCATTGACTGCATTATGCCCACAGGAGCTCCCAGACTGATGATTTTCTGCCGCCCTCTCCTAAATTCTATTAATCTGATGACATTTTATGCCACTAATACTAATGGTACCAAAGTTCATGCAGCTATTCCCTCACAAAACAAATATTGCAGTGAAGCTACTATAACAACCCACCCCTGCAGACCACCATCAACTGGTAAATTGCCTTAAATATTTCTAAATTCAGTATGTTCAGTTTCATCCCTCTGTTGGAAGACTCCTTCTATGAATCACATTTTTTTTCCAGGCTGTGGTGGGATGGTTAAAAGAGCTGAATTAGTCTGTAGATTCACCCTGGGGAGATCCTTGTTCAGTTCTCACCTCCAGTTGCTTTGTTCTGGGTAACATGAATAAGCTACTGAGGATCACAATTTGGCCTCTGTCTTTTTTTGTCTTGAAAAGAGTAAACAAAGTGAAATTTTCCTGCCCAAACTGAATGATGTCGTCAAATGTAGAACTAATACATCATAAATACAATGAAAATACACAGTCTTCTTGCCAAAACACATATCTTTTCTTCCACCGTCTGTGTTTTCTGATGTTATTTTTGTCATGGCCATTTACTAAATATATATATACACATTCTTCTTATTTACTTGGGTTCCCAGCCCCAATATTTCTTGTGGTTTGTCCAGAATTACACAAATAATTCATAGCTCATCCCTGAGAGCAAAGATGTGGCTGAAAGCCACCTGAGGGAAGGGATCACCCACGGACTCCATGAGGGCAGATATTGATGGGCTGTGCTGGGCACACCGGAGGGCAGTGGGATCGATGAGGAGAATGATGAGTCCTCCAGAATGTATTTACAGATCTTTGGTGCAAATAACTTTACTGCTGGTCTCACAAGTGCATCAAAAGTGAGAACCAAGCAGTGTGCAGTCTTATACAAAATTAGGCAGCCATGTATGAATGAATGAAGAAAATATGGTTAAAAGCAGAACGTGTCCCGATACGTGGCCTTCAGAGAGGAGATGAACTAGAGGGCAACAGACATCAGAACTGTTGTCTCCTCAGAAGATATTTGGGATGCAAAGGAAACACGGTGCAGTACTGTGTAGCAGTGAAAGCTTTTTTTGTACAGATCGGGGTATTTTACATTTGCTCCAGTTCTCTCTGCCTGACAATGGTCCCTTGCCCACCAGCCCACAGTGGGAACTCTCTCCACCAGTCAGTGTACATTGGCAGTGATTCTGCTTCCCACTCTGAGAACATCCCACTCTGCTACCAGCAGAAGCTGTGAGAGTTTGGTTTTGTTTGTTTTCCTTACCCCCACTCGGAGGAGGTAGTTCCCGAAAATGCTTGTAGCTGATTCTCACTTCAGGTATATGTTCCTCCCCTGGGTTCTTAAGCTGTGGTGTGCGGAGGACGAGCAGCATCATTCCTGCTGGTGCCCACAATGAAACAGCAGAAAATCATGCAAGGACTGGCATCTCAGGGGAGAAGTACCAGAGCTGCCCTTTCCTTATCAAACCAAATCCTGGAGCTCAGCTCTGGCAACTGCGTGTGGCAGATCAATCACCACTGGGGCTTTCCCCTCTCTTATTTGTGCATACTTTATGTATTCTAGCTTTTTTCTATTCTATTTTGGGCTTGATCCTGCAAGCACCAGCTGACGTTGTTGTGCAATCAGCACTCCAGTGTCCAAAAGTGCATGTTCTTTGTGGCAAAGCAGCATCTGGCTCTGGGCTCAGCTGGACTCTGGTTTCTCCTTGCTGCAAGGCAGAGCTCTCAGCTGTGTGTGCCGTGCAAGGGATGACAGTGTGCTGGCCTGGGAGGGGACCAAGCCCTCATCCCCTGGGTGAGATGGCTTGCACGTTAAGTGGAAACTTTCATTATTTACCGACTGGTCAAAATGACTTTGCTATTGACATAGGCTTCATTATGTCAGCCATTCCATCCTTTGAAAACGTGGGCAAAAGAGAAAAAGAGTGATGGCAGGGAGGGGGAAATTCCATTTCTTCCTAAATTGAGTGGAAACATCTTCAGGAAAATTAAAGAAAAACCCGAGAGAAGAAGAGCAAAAGAAATAACTGTGGCCAAAGCCACTTTCCTTTCTCTTTTTCAATCTCCTTTCCAACATGCTCCTGGTAAAATCATTACAAAGGCCGTTTATTTTTAAAATTGAAAGATTGGGGAGAGTCATAATGAGATATTATGTGTAAAAGTTGCACATAAATTTCCTTCTGTCATATTTTGGGCTTGCCTAACGCATCCCCTTGGCAGGCCTGAAGGAAGCTGATCACTTTAGTATAGATTGTGTGTGCTTCAATAATATTGCCCAAGGACAGAGCTACTGGGTGGCTGAGTTGGCTACATGCTGATTTAAAAATTAGCTGGGCTTTTATTTGCCACACTAAATTGCTCTCTCTCTCTCAAAAAAAAAAAGGGGGGGGAAAATAAAGAAGTTTTGTACCAGAATGAAGCAGCAGGTTTGAAGCAAGGTCTTTCTTCTTTCCTTTCTTCTTTCCTTTCTTCTTTCCTTTCCTTTTTGGGGAATGCAATTTTTTCACTCACTGGAGAGTTTTCCTGTTTCTCACCTTTGTGGAGAGCCATGGAAGAAAGGCAAAGTGGTTGTGGTGTGTGATGTGTGATGCAGAGATAAGGCCCATGTTGTGTGTGCTCTGCAGAGTCTTTCCTTGCAGGCTGCCCTGCACAGATCTCGTGGATATGGAGTTGGACATTTACAGTGTCACACAACACCCTGGTCCCTGCCTCAGGTCAAACATTTCTGTCACCCCTTTTTAAATGCCGTGACACAAGATGATGTAAGTTTCTTACAGAAGAGTCCTGAAATGCTTTTTAAAATAGTTTTTGTGATTACAGGAGTTTGAAATTTCCTGTCACATCTTCAGCCTGGGGTCCGTGTCCCTCCTCTGAGCCAGAGGGGTCATGCTTGGTTTTTCTGCAGAATTTGGTGGGCCCTGATTTTTTTTCTTTCTTCATATTTTGTTTTTATGGTCCCAATCTCTCTGAGGTTTTTGTGCTGCCAGGATCTCAACTGAGAGATGTCAACGGTTGCCAAGAGCTGGGACATTTTCATTTCCTACCCTTTCTTGGTTGAAACCAAAAACTGGTCTTCAAGGAGGCAAAGACCATCAAAGAGCATAAGAATAAATAGTAATTCATAGCAGTTTTGCTAATATGCTTAATTTAGAGCTCTGGAGTCCAAGTCCTAGCCACATCGCCTCTGTATTCCTTTTTCTATGAAACACTTGACCTATTTACTCCCTTTTTGACCTAGCAGTCTAAGAAATATAAGATGGAAAAGACATGACCAAAATGAGAGGTTTAAATAAACAGCTTTTAGTGTGGGAAAAGGCCAAATTTATACTACACGTAAACATGTATTTTGAAAATCAGAGTACCCTCATACTTTGGGCAAATCTGAGTGAATCTGACCTTTACATCTAGTCTGTGTCTCAGTCCTGTGCCAAAAAAAAGCTGGAACTGGAGTTTGGAGAGCCAATACTTTAGCTCAGGTTCAGGTAAACATGCTCTGAACCAAACTTCCCAAGCTTGTCCTATTGGGAATTACAGTTAATTAAATTAAGATTTCGGTCTTCTTCACTGGTATCTTCATCTCTGGGTAGCAGCCTTGGGCAAGGTTGAAAGTGAAACTTGCTTCCTTTGCTCCAAGGCAGCTTTGCCTAAAATCGACTCCGGAATCAAAAGCTCCGTGTGCAGCTATTAAGGCTCCCTCACCACAAGCTGCTCTGCCAGCATTTCTGAACACCCCGTTCCTACAGGTATCCCGACGAGCTTTCATCTTGTGTGAACTGTAAAAGGAGGCACGGGGGTTTATTAAAGAGTTTTTGCTGCTAAGGTGTCATACATCACGCCATTAATTAAGAGAAATTCCTCTTTCCCCAGTTGGGTGGCTGCACAATGCTGCCAGCGTGTATATATTACCCACCCCAGCCTAACCCAAACGCTGCATGACTGATTGTACCCCAGAGACATTCCAGCCTCCTCAGGTAATTCGATTGCTGAGTCTCCAAACCCAAGGAATTAAAGAAACCTCTGCACCGGGCTCTTCTCCCCTTGTAATTAGTACCAGGGTGGGGTGTGGCAGGCCCATGTGTTCCCAATCACAGCCCACACAATGAAAATATTTTCTTTCTGGGACAATCTGAAGAAACCTCACAGGGATATGGGGGTTTTTTATATATATATATATATATATACACACATATATATATGTATATGTGCATGTAATAATAATAATTATCCTCATTAGAACATTAGCTCCAAAGCTTGGCGATGTGCTTTAAAAATTGGAGGGAGAGCTGGAGGATGCGCCGAGGAATCGCTGCCCACGCACGGCCCCTCACATCGCCCCAGTGTTGGGGAGCACGTGGAGCCTGAGCCCCAGGAGCTTCTGCCTTCAGCAGGAGGCTGATGTTCACCTCCCTTCAGCTGGGGCTGGACAGGTAAGGTGGGGACATCTTTTGTCTGTCTTTTTTTCCCACTGTGTGCACAGTCGGTTTTGTAAAATTTTTCCACCCAGCCTTGATCCCACAGCAGTCGTGTAGGGTTTCATTTGTCCAGGGTAGCCAAAGAAGCAGTGTGGACTCACCTAACAGCCCCCCAAATTTCTGTGCTTCTCACCCATGCTCCTCTCTCCAGACTCCTGAGGATTAGGGACACATGATGGGATGCTGGATGGCTGTTCACAGAGGGTAAAAATATTGTGCCTCAGACTGAGCCATAGGGTATAATTAGAGCTGTTGAGGAATTTTGTCATTAAAAGTCTTTGGGTTAGAAAATGCCAGTTCTTTGAAACAAATTTTTGGAATAAAGGGGGAGGTTTCTAGTATCAAAGAGGAATAAATTCTGGAATAACCACTAGCCCTGGGTAAAGGAGAGCTGTGTTCCCGTCCCAGTGAAAGTGCAGGTTACTTACACAGAAAAACCAGCACTGTAAAATAACAGTGGAGGATTCTGTGCTCTCCTGGTGTTCATGCAAATTGTAAAACAAGGGTTTCAAAGAGATCTGCCCTGACTGAGCACGGGTTCTTGGTTATTTCCTCTATTTCAGGAAGCACAACCAAGTGTAAGGACTTGATGTGTAGCGCTCAAAATGAGAACATTTCTTTAAAAGGTAATGTTGAAAAGACGTGCAGGAGGGATAACCTTCAGAAGAGCTCTTGCTGAAGTGACTCAGCACTGTTGGTGAGTGCAGGGCCGTTCATAGAACAGTAGAATCGTTTAGGTTGGAAAAGAACTCTGAGATCATCAAGTCCAACACTTCCCCCAGCACTGCCAAGGCCACCACTAAACCATGTTCCCAAGTGCCACTTCTACACATCTTTTAAATCCTTCAAGGGATGGGGACTGCCCTGGGCAGCCTTTTCCAGTGCTTGACAAGCTTAATATCCAACCTAAATCTCCCCTGGCACAATTTGTTAGGGAGAGACCCAAATCTCTGCAGTCACAGGCAGACCTCGATACCAAAAGCACCTGAAAGTGATTAATGAGCAGCCTGGCACGATCATTGCATTGCTAACTCAGTCAGTAATGCCATTAACACCAATCCCACACACCACTAGCTAACAATAACAGTTCACTCCATCACGACGATAAAAGGGTTCTTTTGGAGATGGGATGCCTGACCTAATAAGCCATTATCCGACATCCCACAAACAACACCTTCAGGTGAGCATCCCTCAGCACCCAGCACTCATTGCAGTTGTCTAATCCTGCCCCAGTGGGGCATCCCCAGGAGCAGCTCCAGCATCCCAGTCGGTCCCACTGCCAGGAGCAGCAGAGCTGCAGGTATCCTGTAGGAAGTTTTCTGTCCAGGTCACACTGTGTCCTGGGCTGGATGGGGAAGGAAGGTGCTAGGAAAGCTGTTTGGAAGGCAAGCCAAGTTTCCAGCCTCTGTACGTTACAGGATATAACAAATTAACCAGAGCAGACAACCATGCACCATACCTCATTATGTTCACTGAGCTCACCTCCTGAGCTGTACTGGAAAGAAAAGACTTTTTTTCATTATTTTAATAAAGCATTTTGCTGTTGCTCAAGAACTTTGGTTTATTACATGATTGCTGCTTCAGTGAAATCTACCCAGTTCTCTGAGAAAGGGCAGCTTTTATGAATACTCAGGAATTCTGGAAGAAATTATTGGACGAGGACTTTTCGACATTTGCATAAAGAAAGCTGTGTTTCTCATTTGAAAGTGACTTTATAATTTGAAATTGGAATAGTTTTTCTTTAGATAGGAAATAGTCCAATTATGAAATAGCAGTATTCTAAATCTTTAGATATCTCTATTGACCTGATATCATTATGGTATGTATAATTTAAATTTATTATGGCAAAAGGAAAAGGTTTGAGATAATTCCCTTTAAAACAAAAATCTGTTGAGAGAAGTGATTCAGAAATTTCAAGAAGTCTTGAGTGTAAGAAAAACTTTTCCCTCCTCTCTCAAGTACCATTTGCTTGGATGCCATTTAATGTCGGTTTTACATTTGGCTGTATTTCCTCTGTTTTAAAGATTTTTAGTTTGCATTTTAAAAAAAAAGCTTGGGAATCCATGTGGTGGCCACTGAGGACTTGCACTACTGGCAAACATTGCTACAAGCTGGAGATCCAAGAAATCAAACTTAAGAAATCGACTCTTAGAGACTCAGTATCAGGAAAGTTTTCACACTAAGCCTGTTTTGACTCACATAGATTTTTGCTCTAAATTTGAGTCAGAACTGAGTAAACTCAAGTCCCATCTGAAGGAGCAGACAGCTTCTGACTCAGAATCTCAGTCTACAGCTGATACCTGTGACTGTGTCCGCTCTATCACAAGACCAAACTGCAGTTCATACCTGAACACCCTCTCCAGCACAGAACTACTGTGAACTTTTTTGCAATAAACCCCCAATGCTCAGTTTGGAGTGTTATTTTTAAACTTGGAAACAAAATCACCCAAGTTGCATATTCACAGACATAGAAAATGAGGCATTACGTACACGCAACTTTATTTTCAGAAGTGTTTGTGCATTTGCCCACCCTATTTTGTGAGGGCTTGTGCAGGGAGGGCTGTGCAGATGGCCAGATCTGCAGTGCACAGCCACTTTGGGAGCACATTAACTGCCTTTGAGCATGTGGATTAGGTGCACTTTTCATGTGCGCGATTAACCATTCCAAAATTTTGACGACAAAGGAATCATTATGTTCCTGAAAATGTTTATTATATAAATATTGTCCTTTCTGCTTCAGCAGTGTATTATTCCCACTCCTTTTTGTACAGCCGTACAGCTATCCCTGCCCTTGCTTTCCCGGACTGGTGTAACTGGCATGTGGAATGCAACAGCTGGTTAGGTCTGCAATGATCCAAGAGCAGCAGAAGACAAGGAGTGCAGAGGGGGCTGCTGTCTTCTGCCAAGTGTGGAACTAAGCAGCTGCTTTGTATTTTCACATGAACAAAAATGCTTTGTTAACTGCCTCGCTGCCGAGGCACGGGGGCAGCAGGGTGTAGTGCCTGGCCCGTGGGGTTCCTGAGTGTTCAGAGACTGTGTGATCCTCCTCCTTCTGCTCCAAGCAGCAGCTGACAGCATCTCACACAAACCTGCCACAGATGGAATGATTGTAGGACAGTGTTCAAACAACTTTATCTCCTTTTTAATCCATTAGGGGTGCCCATATGCACAAGAATCTCCCCTTAGAAGAACATTCTTAAGATTGCAAATGCTCAAAAGCTGGGAAATGCCAATGGAAAATATGCTCTCTGAACATCTTTACTTGGATGAAATAAAACCTATAATACAATGGGGTGGAAGAGGCTTTAAGATGTCATCTAGTTCTCCATGACTCAAGGCAGGATTGGTTCAATCATCCAACTGTTGTCAAACTTGTTCTTTAATGTCTAAAGTTCTCCTGACTTTTTTTTCAAAAGAACTGTGGCTTTTTGGGATTAACCTGTCCAGAACCGAAGCTTTTCATCTTATTATGAAGATGGGGAGGTGATTGAGGAAACTACTGTTAATTAAAAGAAAAGTGAGACTCCTTTGTTTTGAATAAGAGTATCAGAAGTGAGACTGAGAAGAGAGCATTTTACTCTTCAAAGAGAATACTGCCTGGAGAAACTGAGATAAGAGTTACAAGGGTAAAAGTTGAGCCCTGTGTAGTATATTTACCTCCATTGTTGCTCCTACTTTACTGGTGCATGGGTGCTGTGGTAAGGGTAATTAGGAAGAGGCTAATCAAGAGTCTTAAGGTGTTGTGTCTGATGTGTGCTCATGTACAAATGAAAGAGATGGTGCAGGGGAGGTGCAGTTGCAATCTCAGAAAGGGATTCTGGAGGAAGTGGAAAAGATGCGCAGCAAATATTCCTGCTCCAGGCTCCATCTACAAAAGGAACAAAGGTCATGAGACTGTGAAGTGCCAGAATCCAGCCCAGGGGAAAGGTGCTGGAAGGTGCAGCATGTGTGGCCTGCAGGTGTGGAAGAAGCACTGAACTACTGGCATCTGTCCTCCTTAGCAGCTGGGAAAGCTGGGACAAGAGTCCCTAATGGGGCATGGCACTGGAGCCTTGAGAGGTGTGGAGCACAAGTCTGTGGTCACTGTACTTGTGAAATTCAGTAGGAAATTAAATGAGTCTAATTGGACTGTGAGCACGGTGTGTGTAACTTTGGGCGTCTGTGAGGTGGGGTGCTGAAAACAAGCTCTACAAAGCCAGAAGATTGCAGATGGGAAGGAAACATTTGCTTAAAATATGATGTGAGGAAATGGGACAGCCTTCACCCCCATAGGCATGTGGCAGGGGATCATGAAACACCAGGTTTCAAGCTGAGTATTTGCATTTATCTCCCAAACGCTGCCATGTGCGCTCTGATGTGCAGGGCAAGACCTGCTGAATTCTAGACAAAGACAAGGCAATTAGAGAGTGATCCAGCTGCAATGCTAAATGCCTGTGCTTTGTCTTCTGTTTATTCATAGCCTTCTGTTTAAAGTTATCTTGGAGTTTAACTTGCTAAACAAACCTACCTTATTCATAAGTCTTCCTGTCTTGAGGGATGGAGAGGGAGGGAAGCAAGGTGAGGCTGACAAACAGGGTGAGCTCTTGGTGAAAACAGTGACTCTTTTTATAGAAATAGCAGCTTTCTGAGGAACATGGACCCAGGAATATGGACCCAGGAATATTTCTGGGGAAACTGGGGGATGGAGAACAATTACAGCCAAGTCTGGGAAAGGCTACCTTCCATCAGAATAAAGAGAGCCAATCGTAGAGAAGTTCAGAGTGGACCAAAGCCACATCCCATCAGGGCCCAGTGAGTGTGCTGCAGCCAAAGGCATTACCTTGAGCAGCTGGGAGGACAAAGCTGTGGGACCACAGGCTCCTCTCCTTGATAAGGCTGCAAAGCACTTAGTGAATAAAGCTGTGAACTGCAGGAAGGGGGAAGTAGCTCTCCCAGAGGAGGCAGTGGGGTGCACTCCGGGACCAGCCTCTGCCATGGAGCTTGGTTTTGTGCAGGTCTTAGAGGTTTGCAGTGCTCTTTGTCGCTGGGGTGCTGGACCCTCACCTGTCTGGAGGTGCTGGAGCAGGGCCTTGAGCTACAAAGTGCCAGTAATTTCAGCTCTGAAAACAACGTGTCTCCCTTATCTCACCTTGGACGCAACAAACTCCCAATGACTTATCCCCGTCTTCATCCTCTGGGACCTCAGTGACTTGTCCTAGTTTTCCTCCTTCAGGACCTGATCTTTTCCCATCCTCATCAGACTGCTCTGAGGAAACATCCGTGGGTATTTGAGAAGCGTTTGGATGCTGTCCTGATGAGCCTATTGAAAAGCCCATGAGGAAATGAATAATTCTGTACTTGATGAAGGGTTTGTAAGATGTGCCATATATAGTGCATGGGGCCCTGTGTTTAAGCAGGGGAAACATAGAATATGGAGGAGCTGCTCTTTCAGAGAGCAGCATCTGACCTTTATCCTCAAAATACCGAGAGGCCTTTGGAGAAAACCAGTGGGTGACCAGCTGCGTTGCAGCACGTGTGCCCCAGCGACTCAGGGTGCTGCTGTGGCTTCAGGAGAATGTTTTTCTGTGTTTTCAGAAGAATGGCAAAGTATGTGTTTAGCTTTGCATGTAAAGAGAAGCTTCTCTGAGGATTTCACTGCCGTTTACTTCAGATTAAGCACAAATTGATCATCGCCAGCCTGAGGGAGTCAGCATGGGTTTGGGTGAATTTAAGCAATTAAATTTGAAGCTTTGGTGACTCTTCAGGTGTTTTGTAGAACTTGGCCCTCAAATAAATCGCAGCTCCAAGAATACCCCACAGAGGGGAGGACTTATCACATCCAAATCGTGTCCCCAGTCAAATATAGTTTAGAGATTATATTTGCAAAATCTGATGTGTAGATGCCCTGGATTTTCAGACAGATTTTTGGATATTCAGTGCAAACAAATCTCAGTTATGTACCACTAACTTGTTTTATGACATGGCTTCAGGAAAAAGAGGGGGGAAATGATACTTTAAACACACATTTTTTAAAACAAATTCCAGTTTTAAGGAAACCTAGATAAATTATGAGTTGATTCTCCTTCAGCCATTATTTACTAGACATTTTTAGGGAATATCTATTTATTTATTGTCCTCCGAGACCACTAGAGAGGAAGGAAAATGCAGTTAGTCCATCACTTCAGTGGATAAAGAGGGATGCTAACTCTTAATAAAGTATCGATGGCACCCCAAGGGGACAAGATGAGATTTGCATCCCAGTGGCCCAGCTGACAGAGCGCATGAGTTACTGCAGCAGCAGCCAGGCCCTGTCAGAGAGAGGAGCATGATGAGAGGAGGGGAAGCAAAACATGATTTGTGCTGGCATGCAGCGAACAAGCTAAGCTGTGTAAAAATGAATACACAAAATTAGAAGGATTAATGGAACAAGTTAGTGCAGGGTAGCAGGGAAAGTCCCCTGTCTAGGTACTTCTGCCAGGTTCCACCCAGACAGGTTATTTTTTTTTAAAACTGCTTTCTTTTGTAAGTGAGATTTCACCTGGAGAGCACCTCACCAACAAAATTCAATTCCTCCCTCCCGGCTCCACCTGGATAAGCCCTTTGAGCTTTTATATTTTTCTTTTATTAAGAAAATCATGGTGGTTTTCACAGAAGCCTGAGATGTTGGCTTGATATAAGGAAGGCTAATGGCATGTTAGCCATCAGAAATCATCCAGTGAGTTCGTTTGCATCGAATGCTCCTCTTAACCTCATGTTGTAAATCACTTTTAAATAGCCCTGCCGCTTCACCCCAGGGCTGGCTGCTGTTCAGGATGGAGCAGAAGAGTTTCTGCTTGTGCTGCGAAGGCCTTTGAAATCACTCATGATAAAGCTCTAGAGATGTGAGGATTTTACTATTTAAATCACGAAGCAGGGCCTAAATATTTTTCTGCAATAACAGTCTGCTAAGGAGCACGGTCTGTTCCTTTCAAGCCAGTCCACTCTCACCACCCCTGAAGTTAAACAAAGATATGTGTGCTGTATTTGCAGCCTTTGCCCCATTAAGTGGTTGGGCTTGGGGGTTTTTGTAGTCCTATACCTGGTTTTGATCTTGCAAAAGGCAATTACAACATTCACAAGATGACAGTCATTTCATGCAACAGAAGGCCGACTAATTGAGGGAAAGGGATGATATTTGGGAATGAAAAACAAAGCTGTGACATGTAAAATTACATATAAAGCGAGCTTTTTTTTTCTTTTGTCCTTATAAAATTCTCAGCAAGTGAACTCCAGATGTCAGCATTTAAACACTGTCAGATACTGCTTGTATTAGTGTAACATCTACAGACCAACAGGGAAATGTCAGGTGTTACACAGCCCTAACCTGGGGGGGACCCGGTGTGCACCTGAAGAGGTGGACAAGTCAGAAGAGCAGGAAGTATTGGCACTATTTCAACTCATCTCTTTCTCCATTTAAATATAACTTCAACAAGTTTCAGCCACCTGAGGTTAACCAGAATTTAAGATGATGTAGAAGTTGCTGCCAGGGAAAAAGATTTAAAAAAAATCTTTAAAAGACAAAAACCTTGAAATGCACAGGGGCAGCAACAATCTGCGCGTGTTCTGCCGAGTAGGAAGGTGGGCAATAGAGTAAGCCTGGGCAGCTTCAGTGCCAGCTGTTGTCATTGCTTCTTGGAGGACTGAAGCTCCAAGGACAGGCCTACACCTCCGTGCTGCTGCTTTTGGCAGGAGAGCCATCATTGTCCTGCAGGTCACATCTTCAACCTTGCCAACCACAGCCACTCCTCAAGGAGTTGTCGCTGTCTCTGTGTAGCTGTAATAGTTTGGGTTGCGACACTTGGAAAGGTGAAGTAGCTTCTCTGCTGGTCTGGGGAAGAGGTGGGAAGAGGCAGTTTGGAGGTGGGGCTGCTACACTGGCTCTGACAAGGGTGTGGGGTCTTTCAATGGATTTTTTTAATCTGTTTTTCATGGCTTATCATTTTTTCTTGATCTAGAAGAAAGGTTTGGAGGTCTTACTTCTCCTTGTGTCTTCAAAACAGACTGGTTCGTACCTACTAAAGGAGATTTATTGAACAGCTTGAGGATTTGTAAGCCTGATATTCCTGGAGCCCTGTCTCAGGAGGTACTAGCATGACACCTTAGACAGATCCACTGGAAATGTTAGCTTTTTCCCTACTTAACCTGATGGGGTTTTATTCAGAAATGCAAATCCTTCCTCCCCTGCTCATCACCTTTATCCGTGTTCGTATGTCCTGGTGGGAGCACACACAAGCAAGGCCCTACTGGTGATGACCTTCCCAGAAGGGTTGTCACACCCACCTATCACCACTGGAAAACCGGGTAGCCAACATTCATCCCTGATTTTTGTCAGAAGAGAACTTTTGGTCTGGATGCAGAAATATTCCAGGAGTTATCCAGCACAGCAAATGCTAACAACGCAGGAGCCCTGCTGGTAAGGAGAATTAAAGCTAAGTTGGACACGGTCGGAAGGGTAACGGGAAGAAGAAAAATATGTATACTTCAAAAATAATGTTTTGTTTAGATTGTTGAATTGTGGTCAAGGGAATGAAAAAGGGGACAGGGCTGTTGCTGGGAGTTTCCCTGCAAAAGGGAATGTGTGTGCAGGAATATCTGGTATGCTTGGTCCTGACACTCCAGGTCTTTTACCATATCCTGCCCAGCACTGCTGAAGTAAACCAGGTGTAAGTGGTTTCAAGAGAACAGCAAAAACCACATCTTACTCAGAGAAATCGTGTCTTGAACATGAAGGCTTTGTTCTCCAGGGCCAGAGCTCCTCTCTCTGCACTGGTAGTCCATGAAAGTGTTTACAGAGGCCAGGAGCCCAAAGGAATTGAATTCAGGATCTTGAAAGCTTTGGCCTTTGCAAAATAAACCTTCAAAGGAGATTTAGAACTATCAGCAACAAAATACTTTCTAGTCTCATCCATGACAGCCCCCTCCATTCCTGTCCCATGTTTATTTAACAATTTGAAAAATAAATCCATTTCTTTGAGCTCAGGCGATTGATATTTTTAAGGCCTGTGGTGTTATTTTTCTATGTACCCTTTCCATAATATTCTATATTTTCTTTTCCCTTTTGTTATTTTACTTTAACCATCATTTGCTCTTGCTGGCAATTACAGCTCTTGCTCTTTACTTATACTGGTAATAAGACAGGCAAGGTGAGGAAATGCTGATGACAAAACCTCCTACACGCCTCCTCTTTACCTGAGTGGTCCCAATCGATGCCTCTTCTCCACATGGGAGGTTTGGCTTAAAATAGACCCAAAAGGCCATATTTTCAAATACCAGCACTAAGACTGTTTCTACAGTGCCTGTTCCCAGTGCTGTTAGCTCAGCGTGAACTTCACAAAGGGTGGCATCAGGAGGCTGTTTAGGTTTCACTAGAAAATAAATAAACCCCGAATTCCTGGGATCTATTTAACTGCCCCCTAAACTGGACAAACACCAGAGCAAATCTGAACTTATTTGCTCCAAATTGCTCTTGTGAGTTTAGCTCATTCCTTGCTTACTGGATAGTTCAGAAATCAAACCAAATATACAGAGCAGACCTACAATTCCAGAAAAAAATAGTGAGGCTTTTCTGCTGCATCCAAGTAGTTGGATTTGATTATTATTGTCTGATGAGACTGATTGCCAATATCACATTATGTTGTTTCTATTCCCTCCTTGTGTGGCTGAAGCATTCCAAATGGGAGGTAGGGAGGAGGGGGAAACAAAAACCAAGAGCAATTAAAAACAAACAAAAAATCCATAAAGACCTTTTTAAGCATATTTTTAAAGGGAGTTGCAGCCTGATGTTTTAACTGTGTCTCCTCTTTCACAAACTATATTATTTTTGCTATGGGCCTTTTCTCTTTTTATTTTAATGAATACATGACAGGAAGGCCCCTGCATTGCTTGGGTTTTCTTCCATGCCCACAAGTGGTTACAGGCAATCATAAACACCAGAGCACCTTAAAAATGGAAACCAAGAGGGAAAAAAAAGGCGAATTCAAATATCTACCTAACGGGTTCCCATGCCAGCCAGACCACACTGGAGATGATTCCCAGCAGCTTCCCAGCTACATATAAAAGGAGACTAAAGCTTTAAGTCATCATATCATCAGGGCTTAACCCACTTTTCTCACTCAACAGCAACTAGCTGGTGATCAAGTGTTAATAATCCAGCAACTATGCTGATAGTGCATGAGCTATGCAAGTTTTCAATCTGGAACAGTCCCAGCAGGAAAAACTCCTCTGATTGAGAGCATCTTCTGTAACTGGGAGCATCTTCTCCTGCCATCTCCCAGTGCAGAGGCCACTGCCTTTGCCACGGCTGCAGGTTTCACTGGAATACAAGGCAGCAGTGAAAGATCACATCTCACCAAATCCTTCTGTAGGATGAGGACACAAAGGGCTCCAGTGGAGAATTAGGGAAGCCCATCACCCAAAGGTAATTATGTGAAGGAGATGATGTCCATTGTGTCAGCTGAGAGGAGATTAGTGCACCAGAAGACATGGGGACACATCAAGAGACTGAGCAATGTCCCTGTAGGGGGAGCACACACCTGGCACACACGTTCAAAGGCTGGTGGCTCCTGCAGCACCTCAAGTGCACCAGAGTTTGTCCCTGACAGAGGTCAGATTTTCAGAGTTCTTTCCATTTTTACTGATCTGACAGTAGGAGAAGACTGTAGTAGGGGAAATTAGGGGGGCAAAAAACTCTGCATGGATTAACTTTACTTTTCTCAGCACAGCCACATTATCAGGACTGCAAGTCAAAACTACTGACTAGGAAAAAAAGAAAACATATTTAGAACACATGATAAGGAAAGAAAAGAAAGACACTCTACTCCTCAGTGTAGTTCTTACAGCTTATACTCCCCTTGTCCACCTCCTTAAAACTAATTTTATGTTGGAGCTGAGCAGGTTGGCCCCACGAGGAGGACGCATCGTACACCTTGAGGCTGAACATGTAGGAGGCTCCTCACTGCAGAACATCCCTGGGTCCTCTGCAGGGCTGAATGTATCACACAGGGCAACTAATTCTCGAACCAGTTCACATGCCATTGCTTGTGCAAAACACGTGTCCAGCCACCAGGCTTGCATAAATTGTCTGTAAATAGTTAATTAAATGCATTTGTACCCCACCACCTGATTTGCATGCAGAATTGTCAAAACAGCCTGCTAAGATTAGACACAATGTACTCCCCGAACACAATTGTACCACTGAAACAGTCTGAAAATCTGGCGCATTGAGTTAAATTTTCACATTGTGCCTTCTTGTGTAATAACAATAATCTCCTCTGCCTTGGAGTATAATCGCAATAAAGAGCTTTTTGTGATTCATTCAGTGTTTATTCACTCAGTAAACAGCCCTTTATTGCTTTTTATACTACAAAGCAAATGAGATTATTGCTTAAATTGTCCGGTAGCAACTAGCTTCTGTCCTCTGGCTTGCTTATTCAGTTTGTTTTTGTGTTGTGGTTTTGGAAAAGAAAACTTGTTTAAAATTAGCTCCCCAATAAATCACAGTAACAATGAAGTGAGAGTTTCTGCAGTGTGACAGATTTGTAGCTTTTTATGTTTGTAATGATGATGATATGTTTTCTAGCTTATTTATTCCCTTCTGCCTTTATTTTCCCAAACTCTAAAGTCTGCTGCTGTGAAGAAAACTCTAAGATGCTGAAGTTTGGGAAGGGGGAACTTGCACTCCTTGGACTGCACAGCTGCCTTTGCAGTATTCCCAGGAGGCAAAGGTGCAGGAAAGAAGCAAAGAAAGTAAACAGGCAGGAGTCTGAAGCTCAGAGTCCAGAGGCATCAACACTAATTCACATCCTACCCTGTTCCTCAGAGCTCCAGTGAGTTCTTTCCCTATATAATAAGGTTGGTGATGTTATCTGCTTTGAAAAGTGCCCCAAGACCTTTGGATGGTTAGCAATAAACATTTCTGTTATTCAGTGACTCTCCAAGCAGTTCTCAAGAGCAGCTGTTCTCAGCACACCATCTCCCCGTGAAGGTGTGTGGTGGAGCAGCCCTGCAGGCCCTCAAGGCTGGGAACTCTGTAACGTTCATCATGGAGAACGAGTCAGATCCAGCCAATATTTGTTCATTCTCTCCTTTTCTGAGTGTGCAAATGGAGCAGCCCATAATTATTCCTCATCATGAGGCCAAGTGGAGTATTCATCAAGAGAACGGGAAAGACTATTTCTCTCTTTCAGGCAGTAGCACGTAAATGGCATTTCTTATTTCAGTCCTGCCAGCTTTGAGACGTTAGCAAAGCATTTCCCTGATAATTATTGATCTTCTGTATTTATAGAAAGCTGGGACCCAGTACAATTCAATATTCAGGAGATGCCAATTTTCTATGAATACCTGAGAATGACTTGGTCATTTTCCATTTCTGTAATTGCTTCTGTATTGCTGGGGCATGAATTGCATTCTTTAAAATCCACCTAGGAATGGAACATGGGCGAGGAAGCTCTGCAGGATTTTCTTTTTCCTCAATGAAGCCAAGCATGTTGTTTTCAATTTGGGCATTTCAAGTATTAATGTCCAACTTCATTTACTTGCATCTACTGCCAGCTTCCACACTCAGATGGATACCTTAAATTAATTGATCTAGAATTGCAAATTGGGGCTCTCAATTTGTTAAATATGCAACTGCTTCTGTATTTTCTCTAATGGACTCTATATTTTCTACAGGAGTCTTTGAATTTAGCTTGTCTCGACAGCTTTTGAGTGACCATATTTCTCCTCTGGCTAACAGTGTTTCCTAGATTTAGCTTTTTTCCTTCTTCTGTGTTGTTACATTTAGTTGTCTTATTAGTCTATAGCACCTATTTTTAAAGTAGCCTAAGCAGTGACACGGTTCTTGAAAAGAGCAGGCCGAGCCCCAGCTCCACTGAAGTCCCCAGCAAAATCTTTTCCCATTGGCACCAGAAATGAGATGGTAAATCCTCATTCCCTAGAGCTTGCAGTGTGGTTCCATGTCTCAGAGCCAAAGGACCTGATGTGGTTGTTCCAAGGATAAATCTGACACGTGAGCTGGTACCTATCATGTGCCTGAGGCTGCTCTCTGTGCTGACTGGGGAATTATCTGCAGCAGAGGCTGAGCTCACTGATTGAATGGATATCTCCCACTGCTTGAAACTGGGAGCAAGGCCTGGAGCACCATGGTATCACAGCTCTGACAGAAAAATCTCCAGAGGTTCCTCTTTGGGGTGCTACTGTATAAAAGCTATCCTGACCCTGGGCACAAAAAAATTATTTAAACCACCCATATTTCTCTGATGATAAAATAATAATTAATGGTCTAACCCTGCATGACATCATCTATATGTACACTAAAGGGGAGATGTCAGAGTCAGTACTGACAGTGAAGCAGTGTCCTCCTTTTGGGAGCGAAGGCCAGGCAGACACCAAACTGTCTGCTGGCCATGTCCCCTCTGCTCGCCCCATGTCAGTGGCTCCTGCAGAGGAGACAGCCCAGAGCAAGGCGCTGCTTCTCAAGTCTCAGAGCAGCGCACTGTGCTTTCCAGGTCTGCACTGGAAGTACACTGGCACTGCTGTGCTCCTGTGCAGGCAGTGTGTGCATCCCCCGTGCCTCCAGCAAGAGGTTTCCCTATGAGGCTGCTGCCAGTCCTGGCACAGGCTCCCCTGGGGATGTGACATGTTTGCTTTCCCTGGGTGGGAGCACACCCTGCTTCATAGTTTCCGTGCATAGGAAACTTGCTAAGTGCTCGGCCTCATCTATGATTAGATTTTTGTTTCACAGGGCAACAGTGATTTATGAAGCATATTTTCATGTGGTGACCAGAAAATGTTTCCATTTAATGATTGGGCAGTGTACTTTCCTTTATCAAACCTGCTTGAAAACCTTTTATTGTTTTAAGAATATATTTTCACGGGCATTTTGCTGCTTCAACGAGATTTCTTTTTAAAGGGGCTCTGGTCTGGTTTGCTAAAGCTTCCAGGTTGCTGGATAAATGTGTTGTTTGTTGGAACAAGGTGAGGAAGCTGATAGTCATCATGCCACACAGGAACTTACAAGTGTTTCTTCAATTAGTAGTCCTGATACTGAGATTTTGGGTGCCCTTGGTCATGTCTCTTTGCTGCCTTGCATGTCAGCTCCTCACCTGAAAAAGGAGAACAGTCCTATTCATTTTCCCTTGCAGTCCCTCAGCCTGTTCATCCTTTCAGACTCTTCATCACAGGCTCTGCTTCTCACTGGGCCTTCCTGGTTGCCCAGCATGGTGAGGGTTTGCAGTCCTGGCTGCCACAGGATATTAATTAATCATTCAAATAAATAATGTCAAAGAAATATTAATTAATCATTGCTCCAGAAAAGAGCTCACCACAGACACTGTCTGTGGGCCCTCGGTACAGCCTCGGAGCTGCTGGAAATTCACTGTCTTTCGAACAGGGCCCATGGACATGATTAAAAGAACTGCCTCAAATCATCCCAACTTTCTCACTATTAAACAGCAGCTGCAGCTCCTTCTCTTTTTGATTTTCGTTTCTTATTCTTTTTTTCTTTTTTTTTTTTTTTGAACCTGGCAGCCTTAGTCAATAAGCCATAAGCACCGAGCTAAGAAGAACTGCTGTCATCAGACAAAAAGGCCTCCAAGTCCACATCCCTAACAACCTATTTTAATAACAAGAGCAATAACGGGATTTATTATGCATGCGGCTTTCTGCAATCATTTCTGAAGAGAAAATTAGTTTGAAGCCTCAGGCGACAGTTGAACTCTCAGAGGCGTCTAAAATAAAATAAGGAGGGGGTGGAAAGGGGATGGGAGGGGGCTGAAAAAATAATAACTGGGGAAAAAAAGTGTGATGGGAAAAGTTATTGGAGCAAGAATGCTGGTAAACTTTATCTGTGATCTGGTTGAGTCCTCCGGAGGGAGGCTGTGGTGGCTGGGAGACGTGCAGGTTTGCTGGGCCGGGCTGTTGGGGACTCAGGTGACATGAGAGCTGGCAGAGTATGGTCCAGCATGGACCACCAGTGGTACAGCCCCAGAGCCTTGGTTTACTGCATGGTGAAGTGGTGATAAATTCCAGAAGGGCTTTGTGCCAAGGAGTTAATCTCAGCTCAGGCAGGGGCTTAAAAGGAAAATAAAAACAAAACAAAACAAAAACCCCAAAACAAAACAAAACAAAAAAAAAGGAAAGAAGAAGAGAGCAAGGGCCAGGTGAGCTGCTGGAAGCAGGAGGTGTGAGGGGCTGGCTGCAGGTTAGGGACAGGAACACTCCAGGAATGGCCTGTCCTGCATGGACATCTGCCCTCAGGACCCACTGCCATCGCTTCCACACCTGCCCCTTCACAACCACCAAAATGCATCTCTTCCCAGCCAGCTTCAGGTGCACCTTGAAACGGGGGTTTTTAGGTGCTGGCACCAGCCTGCCCTGAAAGACCTGCACCATCCTCAGCTGAATGTAGGGAGAGGGAATGAAGTTTGAGAATGGCAGTAGGGTACTATTCCAGTTCACAACACTGACTCTGTGCTTTTCTCTAACCAAGAAGAAGTCAAACTACAAACTGGTTCCTCTCAGACATGCTGGATTTTCCCCCCAGTTTGCACCTGCAGAGCCCCTGCCAAGACACCACCTCAGCCTGTTCCTGTGGCACGTGAAGGGATTTGAGGGGCTGGAGGCAGATGATGATGTTTGGGAGTTGGGGTGGCTGAGACAGCCTGAAACACAGAAATTACTTCACCAGCATGATGGTGGCAGCTGCTTCCCAAGGGATATCCCATGCAGCCCACTATGCAGGATGGTGTCTGTCTCCAGCAGGAATCCAGGGAAAAACATGATATTTCAGGGACAGAGCCCTGTGGGGGACTTCCCTTCATCAGAGAAAGCCAGCGCTGATGGACTCAGGTGCTGCAGCTGAGCCAGGGCCAGGTTCCCCCATACCAAACCATCCTCTCTCCCCAATACACCCAGGGTAGGTTTGGTTTCCCCTGCTCCTGGCTCTGCATTCCCATTTCAGACAAATCCTTGACAGAACAGCAGGACTTGACACCAGTCAGCACACAATAATTCCTTCTAAAATCTGAAATATAAGCAACATCAAGGGAAAATATTGTGATTGTATTTATCTGTGTCCTAATCAAAGAAAGTCAAAGCCAATCACTTTTGTGTGTGTAGGACTTCTTTTAGTTAATAAGAAATGTTTTCCCCCTCCTGAGTCAATGCATGAACTTCACTGCTGGAAATAATGCAGACCCAGCTGAGACCAAGCATCTCAAACCTGCTATTAGATGCTTCTGGGGCTCTGGTTTGAGGACATATTACTTTACTTCAGCTCTAGAGTCTGAGGCCGCCCCTTTTGAACTGTAAGAGGTGGCCAAAGAAAATAACATGTGGTTATTGTTTAAAAAGTCATCATACCAGAAAAGTATATGATCACTTAAAGGCAGCATCAGAGTGGGGTCTTCTCCTGGCTTCATCCAGGGCCTTGGCTAACCAGCTAATTCCATAGGGATATTTATGGCTTGTATATAAAAAAGAAAATGGTCTGAAATCCTGTGGCTGTTTGGTACCCATGTCTTTAATGTCTAACTGCTTATTCATTCTAAAAAGCGGGATTTAATAAGACAGTTATTGTATGTTATTTAAATACCAATTGATTATTAAAAACATCTTTATTTATAACTGCAAATTATAAACTACTAGGGGAAGTGCAGCCAATCAAATCAGTGGACTGCCTGATGAATATCCTTTTCTAACCCCATCATTTTATATATAGAAAAGAGGTTGACTTATGCAGCAGGAATAAAACTAACTTAACTGCCTTTATGGGTCATTTCTTTCTTTGATGAATACTTGTAACTCCCTGTAACGGTAATAGGACCTTTGCTTTCCAACTGAGCAGAAAATAAACAGTCCTCACTGTAGGGGCTCTGCTGCCTTTTTGGGGGCTCTGAGCAGGGCTAAGCAGAGGCAGATGAAATGTTGTCTGCTTTAATAATGCATGCCAAACATATTCCTGAATAAGATCCTCTTTCCCTATTTCCTGGCAAATGCTGCCCAGAGGGTCCTGCCAGCGCCTGAAAAGAAAAAAAAAACCCTGTACTCCACTCCTTGGTAGTCCCACCAGAAATCTGGGCTGATAATGGACAGATCTTCTATAGACCTTTTTCCACGGTGGTCTTTTAAGAGTGTTCTGTCTAACATACATTCCTGGTCTTTGGTGGCTTTTTCACTGGAGAGAATAAAGACGTTGCAAGCTAGAAGGAGTGAGAAGTATTCATCCCATCCCTCCCTTCCCTTTGGTTTGGTTTCTTGATTTGTTTTACCTTTTTTTTTATTTTTTCTCCTGGTTAAGCTATAAGATTAATGAAGGGTTGGAGGGGAAAAAAAATAATAGGTAGGTCCTTCGTGCCTCCTTTTCTAAATGCAAAGTGCAGCTGCTGTTGCAGAGACAGGTTCTGCAACTCCAGCAAGCACTCACAGCACAGCAGGCCTGACTCGCAGCCAAGAAAGGGAAAATCTGATATGGTATTTATGTCTCTGCTTAGGGAAATTAACCCAAAATAAGGTGGTAGCTAAGACAGGAGACAATGAAACAGGAGCGAGGAAACTTGTTCTTTAAGAAAATAAAATAAAAGAGAAAAGAAAAAGTAAGCCAGTTTAGGTGGGCTCCTAAACAACAAACACTTTGAAATCCTGTATTCTGGTGGCTTTACAAATTAACTTTGCAGGGAAAATGGCTTGATTTTCCTTTGTGAACCTAGTTAACATCTGAGGGTTACACACCAAGGTGTCCTATCACCGGCAGGCATCAATCAGCACAACTGCCCTAAAATCAGTGTAACTGCACCCGCTTACACAAGATCCAGGTCCAGGGACAGCACACGTCCCTGGGAGGTGGTAAAGGCAGGACAAGCACCAGAGCCTACTGCATCCATGTGCTGTTCTTTCCACAGGTGTCTCTTTTTACCTTATTCATTCTTTTAACTTACTGACGCAATTTTCCAGAATGTATCTTGACTCGCTATTACAAATTATTTGCAATTAACAGATCTATTGGCTCAATCACTGTTCTATTGTATCTTTTTCCCTTTTAGTGTAGTGAAAAAAAATCCATTCCGAAACAAGACAAGATCTTTAAAAAGATCTTCATTATATTTCAATAGCAATCTCTCTTTTGTTGAAAGAAAATACATCTGTTTATTAATTAAGAGGAATTTGCTTAAGTTAGTTCCGCTGAGCAAACACTTTGTTTTGCCACATGAGGCCGAATACTTTGAATTTTCCTGTGCTGTGGAGTGAAGCTCTGCTGTTACCGAACTGAATGCTCTGTAACTCGCAGCAAAAGCAAGAGTGGGCCAAGTCTTACAGATTTTATGGACATCTCTGTAACCTTCCAGATATTTCTAAGGTACCCATTCACACCAGCAACTGAGCTCCAGATGAATCAGTTATTATGAATAGTTGGCCTGTTAAACCTCCTTTTCTCTGCCCACAGTCAGGGAAAAAAATCTGTTATCATCTTGCACTTTGCTCAAAATTTCATGCTAACAAATTTCAGTCTGGCCAAAGCCTCATTTTTTTCCAAGTTGTTGGCATTTATGTAGCATAATGTGAAATTGGTAGTATAGATCATTAATGTCATTTCCCATCTGTGCCACAGCACAAGGCAGGCTGGGAAGAGCCCTCTGCAGAGGTCTCACTGCACATCTAAGTTTTTTGGAGTGAGATGAGCGAGAGAATATCACCCCAAAAACTAGTCCAAGTATCAGCTCAGGATTTTCCCCTGCAACAAAGAGGAAGAGTTTCTGCCCAAGTCCACCACAATTTGATCAGTTTTGTCCTCATTTTGCTGAAAGAGGTTGGTGTCAGAATGAGCTGGAGGAGAGGCTGCTCATCCTGCCAGTAATGTGGTAGTTTTAACAGATCCTCAGAAAAAAAAAAATGGTGCACATTGTGCCTGGAAGCAGAGCCCTAGTTCCAGCATGGTTGTTGCTCTTGAAAGACAAGGTCCCAGCTTGGACAGGATTTGGACCTTGACCCAACCCCTGCATCCAGCCAGGCTGGCCTTCAGCAGTGCTGGAGGAGGGCAGGATTTAGAGCTGGAGCTGGATTTTATAACTCTGGTTTGACTTCAGGCTTGCGTGTGAGAAAGGCTCTGGATGGATTTATACTGCCCCTCTGTGAGTCTCAGCATCGCGGTGTGGGGGGCTCTGCACAGGCACGCTGTGCTCAGCCAGCTGATTCTCTGGCTGCTTTATGGGCCAGGAAAAGCCACCTGAGTGCTGGGGCAGGCGTTCAGTTGTGCGTTTTTGGACAGCTAACTCACACTTAAATGCCATTTGCACTTATTAACAGCAGCACGGTGACACCTGGTACAGTAACTCTGGAGGATTACGTGAGGCAAAGAGTGAAATAACTTCACCAAAAGGCAAATGCCGGAGCATTCCCTTTTGTGTATTGAACATTCCTGTAGGCTCTCTACTTGCTCTTTTCAGACAATGCTTTCTTGGCTGGCTGGATTATTGTATATCACCTCTCTAACCTGCTGTATTAATTTCCATTGACTGTGAAAAGAACTTGTCAAATAAGGAGGAAAAAGGAGGGGGGAGTCTTTTAATCCATAAGGCACAGTTCTTAAAAGCACCTTGTTGTGTAGTAGCTGCACACAAGTGAAGAATTTGTCAAGAATACAGGGCTGCTGCTAATTGTCTGAATAAATTACAGCTTTGGAGCCTGGAAGCCACAAATCATGTCATTGTAGCACTAAGCCATTCCTTTATGGAATTGGTCCTTTACAACCTAGAAAAAAATTTTTTAGAAAACTGCCCTGCAGTAAAAATCAGAGAGAGAGAGAGAAACTCTGTGTGTGTGTGTTTGTGTCCATGGGGATGTGAGCAGGGCAGTCTGCAGTTCCCAGCAGCCTTCTCGGAGAGCAGGGCTCCCAGTCTGCTCACCTTTTACACAGAGCCATCTGAAGCAGCCAGACCACAGGTGAAGCCCTTCGGAGTGCTGGAGAAATAAGCAGGACTAAGAGAATTTTTCTGTCCATGGGAGGGTGGCTGGTGGTCACTTCTGCAGGATGGATGTCAGCACATTCCTCCTTGGATCATTAGGGCAATCCAGCCTCAAAAGAAAATATTAAAATATGTACAGCAAAGCACATGTTAGGGATTCATATGACATTCACTTTGTTGCAGAGGACTTGCAAAAAGCACTATTGATTATTTTACCCTTTAGGATTTAATTTTTTTTTTCACAAGTGTGGAGCAACAGGTTCATGTTGCCCTTGTAGTGCAGGCACTTGGCCATTTTGATTTTTCCTTATAGCTTTAGCTACAGTATCAGAAAAAGGAATAAAGGATTTTTTTTTTTTTTTCATTTTCTTCTGAACTATCTGGTTTCAGACTGTGGTCTGAGTCCTGCTCTCACTGTTGTCATCTGAAAGACTCCTCCTGAGTTCAGCAGTCTTTGGAGGCAGGCAAGTCCATGTGCAGTAATCCAGTGTGGCACGATCTTTAAAGGGCAGTTTAGTTCTGTGTGAAGAATGACTCCTCGAGCTAATTCCCAGTTCATACTGTGAACTAGACAATAAAGTGGAAAGTGCTCCCTGGAATTTCCTTAAGGCAACCTGAAGCTGTGCTCAGGCTCTTTCCCAGTTTATTGGTAGTGTTTGGCAAAGTACCTCAGGCTTCTTTGCAGACCACAGTAATTGGTTACCAGACACTGGAGGACAAGCTGCCTGATAAAATTCAAAGTCTGTAATGAGGCAGACAGGCATGATAACACAGCAATAAATCACAGCCATTGGGGCATATTCCCGGGATGGCTGGCACAGGGGTTTCAATCAGAAGTCAAGAAGACTCCATGTCATACTCCCCTTCATGGTCAAATCTCCCTCTGGATGGTCTCCAGGTGTCAGGTCAAAGGCAGCAGTGAGGAACTAACTACACATGAAATGCCAGACAGGAGATGTGCTCAGACCTGTTCTACAGAGGATGCACTAAAAAATAATAGTTATTATTGTATACTTCAGGAAGTTCAGTTCCTAGACCAACTATCCATTAGTGCACTACATGAATAATTGATTGCAATCCTGGTACTTGCCTGGGATCATTCTCTGCACAACCCAGAAGTGACATGGGATAAACACACGGTGCTGATTCAGTAAGTTGAGGAAATGCTCAGCAAAGTTGATAAAAAAGTCTCAATGTCATCAGTGGTCCCAAATCCTCAATATCTGCTTGGGACAAGCAGCTTGGGGACAGGGGTTTTGCACCAACAGCTGCTCTTCCCACACATACCCTCACCCTTCCCTGTTTCAGTAACCTCCATGGATAAGCTAATCCGTGTGCCAAAGGTAGTTAATGAGAAGAAAGCCTTTCTTCCTCCAAAACCACAGCAAATCATTAGCTTTAATGCAGAACTACTTGTTTAGTAGTCCTGTTCATCAGGACATGCCTTTCCCTGCCAAAATTCCTTTTAAAACACTAATCTTGTCCCCAAATCTGGCAAATCATAGCAGATTTCTCCATCACTGCTTGTTTATAGAATTTCTTCCACCTTCCTTAGAAAAACTGAGTAGGCAAAATGCTGACATAGCTGAGCTGGAATGGAGAGCAAATGTGAGAGTTTAGACAGAGACAGGCAGATGGCTGGATCCAAAAGTACCAGCCTCATGTACAGGGGTCTCAAATTCAACTCCAATTCTTGGGTTCTGTGGTTTGACTTTCAAAGTGTGGAAAATTCTCTGTTTGAGAACAATCTTCAGGCACTTACAGACCCTTTTGGATGTGCTGTGGAGAGCAGTCCCTGGAGAACCCAGGTGCCAATATGCTCATTCACTTTTATTGCTGAAATTACAGGATGAGTGGAGCCCAGCCTCTGATGATGCCAATATTGTTTAATGTTCTGTATTATGGATTTACCTGAAGGCGAGTGATAGTCTGCTCAATTTCTTGTGTGTTTTCTTTGATGTTCAGTGTCTTCTTGATGTTTATCATCACAGCTCGTACACAAGGTATGGCTTTACAAGAAAGGAGCTCAGTGGGGGATATCTGCACCAAGGATTTGCACCTCCCTGTGAGGCAGGTAGCAGAGTTTCAGGCTGTCTGGAGCCCTGGATGTAAGCAGGGTGTTGAAGCAAGTCCAGAGGAAGCCATGAAGGCGGTCCATGGGCTGGAACACCTCTCCTATAAGGAAAGGCTGGGAGAGCTGGGGAGATTCAGCCTGGAGAAGAAAAGGTTCTGGAGAGACTTCATAGCACCTTCCAGTACCTAAAAGGTCTCCAAGAGAAGGAGTGAAGGACTTTGGATAAGGGCATGTAGAGATAGAACAAGCTCTCAGCTAAAAGAGAGTAGGGTTAGATCAGATATTAGGAAGAAATTCTTCCCTGTGAGGGTGGGCAGGCCCTGGCACAGGGTGCCCAGAGAAGCTGTGGCTGCTCCTGGATCCCTGGAAGTGTCCAAGGCCAGGCTGGACAAGGCTTGGAGCAGCCTGGGATAGTGGAAGGTGTCCCTGCCCATGGCATCTAGATGGAAATAGATAAACTTAAGGTCCCTTCCAACCCAAACCATCCTGAGTTTCTATGATTCTATAAGCTTCCTGTACAACCCTACAGAATTCAGGTCTCCCCACACTCTGGCCACCAGGGTGAGTTGCTCTGGCACCATTTAGGGACACTGAACCCACACAGCCCTCCTACACCTCTGGGAATCATTATCCCAGTTATGGAATTCTCACTGTGGGATGTAATGGTGTCTTTATCTCTGGTCTCAGTTTGGTGCAGTGCAAACTAATTCTTTTGGCAGATTTTTCCACTGTCGGTGGGGGTTTTTATGGTGCATTATCAATGCTCCTCGCCCTGATGATGCATAGCACTAATCCATCATTAGAGCAAGAGTGTGCTCTGATGATGGAATAAAATAATTTATCATAAGAACAAGGGGCTATAATGTAACACCGTCAAAAGATGGCACCATGCAGAGACAAACAGATCAACGAGGAAATTCAGTAATGCTCATCCAATCAAGTGGATCTGCTGCCAAGAGGCTTCTCTACAGCAAAAGTTTGGCAACCTGCAAAAATATCATTCTTTTCCTTGCTGAAACAACTCCTTGCAGTAATGGCAGTGATTTAAGGATTTTCCTTTTTGAACAATGAAGGCAGCCTCCCATTGCTAGCCACCCTTTTTGGGTCTGAGTATTCCAGGTAAAATTACAGATCCTTTTTGCCCTCTGCAAGTCCTAATTTTTCACATAATGAAATGCAAATATAACAGCTATTTAAGCCATCAGTCCAGAGTAGGTTTGCTGCAGCATGGTTAAGTGACTGAGAGAGGGTTTAAGACTCAGGAGACATGGTTATAGTCTTAGCTTTCTCTTGGAAGCACTACATCTGTAATTCAGCACTTCATTCCTGTCTAGTGCACATATGCTTAACCGTAGCCATATGTTTACGTGGATTCTTCAGAACTCTGTTAAATCAAGGATTAACTGAAACACCTATTTAAATGCCTTCCTGGACATGAGTTTATGGAATCTGGACTAAAAGCAAACATTGTACTAAAGGTTTAAGAAAAACTCCAAAGAATCTGTTTCACTGCCCATGGACAACCATGCTTTGAGCCGCTGCTAAGAAATGGATTGTCAAAGGTCCTCTGACAGGTGAAATGCAATAGAAAATGGGTCTGCTGAAAGAACAGAACCAATAATTCACAGAATCATAGAATAAAACAGGTTATAGAGGGCCTCAGGATGTCATTCACTGTATTTCTGTCTGGAATCCCAATAGTATATGGATAAATTTAAAAAAAAAATAATAAAAACTAGAGTCATCTGAAACTTTCCCTGTGATTCCAGAGTTTGTGCATCTGATGAAGGAGGCACTCCACAGAATGAATAAAAGTACCTCTGTGCAACATTGATTTTCCAGTCTGAATGACAGTGGTTGCCAGTCTTCCTATTACTGTAATTGCTGGCTAAATGAACTATAATTGTATTAAGTGGTAAGTCTGAAATATGTATGTACTGTAAAAAGGAGCTCAAGCATTGCAGGCATAAAAATTTGATTTGCTGTATTTGGAATAAGTTCTGCGGGGAGGTTGGTTTTACAGAAACTGGTGCAACAAAGTGACAGCTCAGAGGGGTCTGGGTTTGTGCAGGGGATGTGGATGTCAACAGGCACCATTTCACTCAGCAAAAATTGTAATTACTTACATAATATTGAACAAAGTCATGGTGGATTACACAGTGCTTAAGATTTTTGCTGCCTTTTTCTGCTTCTTTGACTGTTGCCACTCTTTTTCATAATGAAAGGATTACAGTAGTTTCAATATGGCTTTTCATCTTGATATGAGAACTAATGATAGTAATATTTTTAAAAGTCAAACTGAACTGTTTTCACTTATCCAAACCAATTGCTGCAGCAGTTGGGTTTGCTAAAATTTGACATTTCAGAATCATATTTTTCTCTAATTTCAGAAAGAAAAATTGTTTCCTTCCTGAGCAATTTAGGATATATTTGGGAATATTTGTGGATGCTGTGCTTTGGAATGTGACTGAAAAGAGTATTAGCAAGGCTGAAAACATAACAGAAAGTGATCAAAATGCCGGCCATGAAAATTCTGTTGAGAAATCCCATAAAATGATAATAATATTCTCATGAAAACTTTTCTGAGTAAAATCCCATAAAATGTCATCTCTCCTCCTGTTAGCCTCACGCAATAGTGGGTAACCACATTCCTTGCCCAGGAGGATTTGCTGCCAGTTTTTCCAACAATAGTGCAACAATACACTTTATTTCCAGAATGGAAAGAAAAATGGACTTTTGTGGAGAAATGCAGCAGAATTCCAGCAGCATGAAAGGAAGGGCAGCCTGGCCATTGTTCTCAGGATCTTGGCTGAGTCCTTGACACAGTTGCTGAAAATCTTACAGTAACATTATTGTAAGCAGCAGGGAAAAATAATCTCCCCTCAAAATCTTGCTCACAGTTCCCATTTCACCAGCAACAAATTGATTGCTTGGCAGGAAAAATATCCCCCTCTTTCCCTGTCTGGGGGCACTGGGAGGAGCTCCCTGCTCCGCTCAGGGCATGGGGGCTCCCAGGTCTGAGCCACCCACACAGGAGCATCCAGGGCAGGGCTGGACCCAAGGCTGAGGCTGTGCAGCCAAAACATTCTTAAGGCAGGGCAGTTCTGTGCCTGGGAAACAACCCATTAAGGCCATTGGAGCAGGGATGCCAATTAAAGCAGTCCTCAGGGTGACCTCAACCTCCCAGGCAAATGCCAGCCCAGCACCAGGAATGCCAGGCTAAGGGAGAGAAAAATGGACCAGCCGACTCCAGGGTGAATTGCACTTGGGCAGCTGAGGGATCTGCAGGAGCCGAGATTATCCTCAGAGACTGCTGCAATAAAGGCATTTCCTCTTTGTCTTTAAAACTCTGCTTTACCTGAATGTGGTGGAAAATGCATTTCATCATGCTCTGGGATGCTTGGGGATGTTAAAATGCCTTTGCTAATCCAGCACAGGGATTGGTCAAGATCCGATCCTAATCCCTCAGCAGGAGAGAGACTGGACATGCTTTCCTACTTGTACATTGATATTGAGCTTGTTTGTCCAAACCTCCTGTCCAGGCAATGCCTGGGCAACCTGGATGGATGGAGGGATGGATGGATGGATGGATGGATGGATGGATGGATGGATGGATGGATGGATGGATGGATGGATGGATTTTCAAGAGGAACAAAATTCTCCAAATGAACTGTAAGCAAGGATTTTAAGTGTTGTCCCTCCCTCCCTCCCTTCCCCCTACCTCTTCTTAGTGTTTAATTGAGTCATCTGTAAGCATTTTGGTAGGTCAGGAATGCAATTAAATAGCCTGTCTATCGTAAAATATTTGAGCAGTAATACCTGATAAAATCATCATTATCTTGGAGTAATTGACCACATCAGATAATTAAGGTTCCTGAGGCAAAGCTACAGCCCCAAAGGAAGTTCAGTTATATTAGAGCAGAGTCAAGACTGTGTTAGTGTTTCCATTATAAGCCTTATATTTTAGAGCTGTGTAATTCTACCAGTAAAATGGCTGTAGTCAGAGACTGTAGTCACGATTTGATCTTTTTTTTTTTAATAACAGAGTAAGAAGAATACAAAGTATGTTGATCTGAGAGACTGAAAAAATCCTGCTGAAAAATGAAGTTTGAATAAGACTCTGCTTAAAAATAGAACGCCCCACCCCATTCCCCACCCCACCCCCTGAGAATGGCAAAATTACACCCTATCTGCAGCCTGGTGAATATTCAGCCTAAGATGGGGAAAATAATTAGCCCAGCAGCTCTCCAGTGCTGTGAATGCCTTCATAGTTTGAGAGAAAGATAATTCTGACCTTGATGCCTTCATAGTTCTAGGTGTTTTTTTTTTTCCCAAGCACAATCAGAAGAAGTTGTAAGAAGTAAAACACAACAGAAGCCTCTGGTCTCAGCTGTAAAAGTAGGACAAGTGTTTCCCTCTCTTCAGACATGATATAAGCAACAGCTTTGTCACAGAATTAGTAACAAATGAAACAGATCTTAAACTTCATTCCACTGTGTGGAACGATAACTTTTCAGCATCTAGTAATTAACCATTTAGGGATTTCTTCAGCTATACGCAACCTTTGGATCAGAAGGGCTTTTGTAAATAACCACCACTTGTGTCTCTGTCTCTACTTTCAAATTCAAAAAGGTGGAAAAGCTCCAAGTGCTGGAGAGTGAATTCTGTTACATCCTACATCTGTACCGTAAAGTAAAAGCACCAAGGCATGAACACAAAGCCTGGATTCTTATAGTCTAGGATGATCCTGCTTGAGCAGGGAGTTTGGACCACGTGACCCACTGTGCTCCCTTCCAGCCTTACCCATCCTGCAGTTCTGTGACTCATCTCTTTTTTTTTCCCAAAAAAAAAGGACCAAGATATTCCACTGTGATTTAAAATAATTTTTCGTACTAAGAATTGGGAGTTCAGAGCAGGATGTTGTGTGTATTGGAGCCTTTACATTTCTGTGCAATCACTGGTGGTGTTGCTATTTGGTGCTTTGCAGTTTCTTTTCTCTGGAGTCGGTCTCAAACCTCTTTGATTTTCTTCTCTCAGTACCCTACAGGAATATTTTTTTTTTTTGCTGTACTTGCGTTCTGATCTTTTTTTTCTGAAAAGTGACTTAATGAAAAATACGTACCAGAATGCTCCATGTGAGTAGCCTCCAATGCCGAAGATCAATAATAGTTTATTTGATCACTGACAGCAATTGCTCTTTCAATTAAGCAGGTCACATAAATAACTTTCTGGTTCCAACATTATTTGGAAAGGTTGAGTGTGAAATAAATGGGATTGGGTTGGTGTAGACGTCCCTCAAAAGGATTGGAGTAAAAAGCCACCTAAGTACTTGGATGCTGATCCTTGCTTTATCAGGCTGTCCTAAGCCAGCCAAACTGGGTTTAGAACCCTGCATAGGCTACACTTTTACATAGATTTTCATCACTTCACTGATTTGGAGAAAGATGGCAGTTTCTTAAGACAAACTTTTCGTCTGGATTATTTTGGTTGTTTTAGCAAGAAGCACAATATAGCACATCCCAAAACTAAATTGTATGCGTGTGCATATGTTTTTACCCCTCTTTCTTTAATATAACTCCAAAAAATGTCCCATTCTGCATCTGGCAGTTGTTTTATCCCTATTCTCTCATTCTTATGGCCACACTTGACTGTGTTTTCCAGCTTGGGAAAGAGTTTGTACTCACAGCAACGTGATTTCACTGTGTGTAACTATAGACAGACCAACATTAAAAATGCCAGGCCAGGTCCAGTCATACTTCACTGAAATCAGACAGTGTCGTGCAAGCGAGGTCAGCATCCTTATAATGAAAATATATAGAACAACATATGGAAAATACACTGAAAAAAATGGAAAGCTACAAATGACATTTTCATATTGAAAGCTTAGAAAAATAAAGTCTGCACACAAGAAATAACAAGAAATCTGTGTTTCACAGTGGAGACCTGAACCAAACTGTGGGGTTTAATGATCTGTAGGAGTGTCCAATATTCAAATCAAAATCTAGAGTCAACTTTTGCGGTTACCCTTAATTCACAAATATTTTAAGCCCAGAGCTTCATCAAAGCCCATTTGGATATTTGATTGTTCACAAAGCAATAGGGATGATCCTTGTTTCAATTGAGTTGGCTCTGCAAATGGTGCTGCTGTCCTTTCCCCTTTAATTTTTCCAATACCTGGTTTCTGTGGAACAAGTTGTGGGGGGAGAAACAGATTCTGCAGCTGCTGAGAAAAAGATCAGAGGCACCAACCTTGTTTAAAAATTCCACAATCAATTTAGGAAAAAAACAGTAAAACCCCAGGAAACTTCCCAACTTCACTAAGAAGTCCTCAGTTCAAAGATAGCTGTACTAGGAGGAATCCACAGGATCTGCCTGTCAATAGGTTTCTTAGAGGAAGAAATGTTGAGGGTGTTTTTTTTCTGTCTCTGCCATTGAGAAACAACTTTATAACTGCAGAGCAAGGTGAAACTACTAACAGGGGCTGGTGGGAGAGGAGGAAGGGAGTTCTTGTCCTGAGGATGACTTGGCTCTGTGAACTGCTGCTGTTGACCTTGCAGCTGCTGAAGGTTAGATGGGATAACAATTTTCCACATCTTAGGGTCCATATCTGGAGGGTCTGAGCACCCGCAGGTTGTACGAAGCGGCTTACTGTGCTTTGGACCCCGAACTCTTGGTTGTTGTAATATGACTTCAATGTCATCCCAAGAAGTGCTAAATGGATTTAACTCTGTTAAGTCAATACGCTCGCAGACACAGAGCAGTAGGTTTCCAAAGCAGACCCTGGAAAAGCTCCATGAGAATGCAGAGCTGATACACTCGTATGATTTGCTTTTATTGCCTGACTTACAAAAAATACCCCTCAATATTGGAATATCTACAGCTTTAAATTTCCTGAAATGCTGTAGTGGGCACTGGGCTTTGGCTGTCATAACCACAGGGGCTGGGCCAAACTCCAACCTGTGCACCTTATTCAGCTGTACCAGGGTGAAATGATGGTCCTGTGCCTAGTGTTGGCTTGCACATGGCAGAGGAAAGTCAGCAAGAGCAAGGCAAGCTGGGAGTGTTGATCCCCTCAGCACATCCTCCCCACTTCTACTCATCTGCAGCTAGTAAAAATAATGTTTAATGGTCACTACTCTGCCTGTCCTCTGGGATTTAAATCGCTTTCTAAACCAACTGGTACTTTCAGACATGAGTTTCACCCCTCAATAATCCACTGCATGAATCAAAACTTTCTTTTCCCTTTAATTTCGACTCTTATGTTATGAGTAACAGTGAGTAATCCAGCTATGACTACGATTCATTAGTATGGCAGGATTGCTTGGAATATGAGGAAACCAGTCTTGAATCCTCTTTTGAGAGCCACTTATCCCAAAAGGCTTTTATTGTTCATGAAAAACCAGCGCTGAATGGCAATGCACAGAGACAACACTTAACTTTCCGGCACAGGAGTGTGATCTTCTTTGCACAAATGCATGTGGGATGAGTGCTGAATAGAAGCAAAATGAGCATGCAAATCACCCCATGCACCAACTGGTGTTTCAATGCCTGCAGAGCTGGGTGTTCACACAGGATCCTGCTCACATGCCTATCTCCAGGGAATTTGAATGCTGAAACTGGCTCGGTGCCAAAGTACATACTCACTTTTGCACATGCCCTTCAAAAAAAACCAACCTTCCTGAGGATCAGCCTGGTGTGCTGAATAGCACACCTGGCCATCAGGCAGGAGGCAGGAGGTTGACTCCAAGCTCAGTCACTCATGGAAGCTCTGTCGCCTCAGTTTCCCTCCTTCCTCTCTGCTCTATTTTTCTAATTAGACTGTAAATTATTTTGAGCTGGTGCAATGTCTTTTTATGTGTTCACACTACCCAAATCCAAATCATAATGATGACAATTGTATTCAATTGATGGGCTTTTCTGAAATTTCCCTATCACTAACTTTTATACTACCCATCACAGCTGCGAACTCCTAAGGTGACAGCACCTATTGCCCTGCCATTATTATGCATAATAATAATTTAACTAAAATAGCATCAGAAAATGTGCATTACACAAAATGAATTTAAATTGATTTTTTTTTCCTCCTTTCTCAAAGCTTATTACTAATTGGTATTTTTAGAGCAGAGATTCATTTTCATACACTAAAATTAATGGGCCATATCAGCGGGTGTGAATCAGGATAGCTCCGTTGAATTCAATGGGTCCTTTATCATTTACTCCAGCACAGAATCTCACCTACCATTCCAAAGAGCGTTTTCTTTTTTGTAACTCACAGAGTAATTGCATTTTCAGCCTTATGTCCTGATCCTGAAAATAATTGTGCAAGACATTAAGTTTATGTAGATAAGAAGCTCTGCTGATGCCACTGCAGCTCCTCGTGTGAAGGAAATTATGGTTTTGCTGGATCGGACCTTAAAATGCAAATGAAAACACTGCAAAATCCAATGTGTTCCCAGTAATATTTTAAGAATGGCAGCACCTAATATGTAGACCGTTCTAATACCTAAAATTACTGCAAATCATGTTGTACAATAAAAGGGCAGAAAGTAGATTATTTAGGTGGCTTAATACTTTTTGTTTACTATAAAAGAAAGTCCAATCTTTTCCTCCTGGCAGCTCTGTATCCCACATTGTCTGCAGCAAGTCTTTGAAATTCAGCAGGGGGACAACTCTTGGATTAAAGATGTGTTTTTTTCCTTAGCCCCCAAGAAATTCCAACTATAGCTTTGCTGAGACAGTGTTTTGAAATAGCCAATTCGCTTCTCACTAGAAAATTTGGCAATGAGTGCTGATTGAAATAGGAATTTGGAAGACTTGCTCTTTTCTTCCCCCCTTTCCAAGACAAAAATCCTTTGCTGCTGGGTGTCCTGGATCTCAAATGTGATGTGTGTTAGCTGATGTGCTAACAGTGCAAGCCTAAATGCTGCTGATGGTGCACAAAGGACAGGTTACCACAAGTTCTTTACACAAAAAGAAAGCCCTTTTAAGGGATGAACGAGAAAGTTTTGGGTCACAAAATTAAGCAACCAAAATATAAGAATTAATAGAAATTCAGGATCCTTTATTAGCTGGCCAGCTTACAACAATACTGCGCACTCAGTCTTCAATACCAGGATCACACCCACTCCTTCTTCTCACCACTGATGAAATACTGTGTCTGATGAGCACAATTAACATGGAATAGGCTTGAGTTTACCATGGAGACAACACTTTCCCCCCCCCATTTTTTGTATGTAATATATACATTACCATGTACTTTTTTTCTGCTTTAAGGCAAATTGAGTTTGACATTTATACAAGAAGCAATAAAACTGATGCAGTCAAAGTATATTCCTAAAACAAGTTCAGTAATGTCTCTTCCAAACTACATTTGAGTTAGTGGAATAAATGCCTTTTCATGTTTGCAGTTGAAGCACCGGCCAATTCTGCCAAATGGTTTTTGGAAAATTGCCTCCAGAATTGACTTTCCCTGGGGAAGATTTGCTTCTATGGAAAGAGGAGATACTGGGAAAATTTGAAAGAGAGAGAAAGCAAAGGGAAGGCAGAGGGAATAGGTTAAAGGCTAACTTTAAACAGGTGGCTCTAGTTTTTCTTTGCCCAAATTGTTCTATAATTTTTTATCCTAACACTTTCTGGTTAACTATAGCAAATTTCATTTTAGCAAGACTAATTCCATGCTAATCCACCTTTGCTCTTACCTCAGCTCAGGTTGGGTATTTTGCTCTCTGAGCTTCCCAGTTCCCAGACCAAATTCAAGTTTGGAAGTCTTGTAATTCCAATTCAGCTTACCTATGTGGGAGTCCTAAATCATTTAGGATCCCATGGATTTGCTTCCTCTCAGTTAAGAAAGGGAAAGATGGGGACTTCTTTCAGCAAGCAGTTGGTGTTAGTTGGCTTGAATAAGATGCTGGTTTGGACTCCCACTGATCACCCTGTTTTCCTCCCCATCTGAACAGGTGTGAAATGGGTGTCCTTTTCTCCAGTTGTAATCCATTTTGCTACCTGAAAGAGAATGTCTGCATAAGACAGTGCAGTAGCTGCTGAAGGATGGTTTAGTTCATATATAGCCCTTCTGGGCTACTTTACAAGTTGGCAAGCTTTGGGAATCAGCAAGTAGTCATCATTCAGGGAAGGAATCTGCTCTATTTCATGTGTGTTAAATGCTATTTCCTAGTCCATCTATGGATGACCTGACTGAAGGAAACATATTGCAAATGTATGTGTCATATATAATCAAGCCCAATAAATATCTCTGGTAATACATAGCATTTTCCATCCTGCATTTTGGAGGTGAAGCATAAGCAGAATAATTTTGCAGACATTGCAACGTGATGTCTGCTACTCGATGGGGAGAGCTACAGCAAAGAACATTCCAGTGAGAATTCCTAATGTCACTGTCTGCACCATAACTGCTGCTCTGCTGTCTTGGGATCATCCACACACAGGCACATCCACACTGCCCAGCTGAAGGGTTTGCCATTGGCACCATTTGCACTTGCAGTTCCTGAGCACCCAGAGGCTGCTGTGACTGCAGCTCCAAACACCTGGAGATTTCCTCTGACGAGTCGAGACACATCTCGCTCCTGTTCTTCAGATCCCACAGAGGGGACTGTGCCCACCCTTGGACTCTGACCCTTTGCACTTGACATCTTGGGTTTGGGATGGCACCCATGAAACTGATACGAGCAGCTAGGAAAGGAGGAGGGAGTTTATTTTTAAGTTGCACCAGGCAAACAGCTGCAGCATTTTCTCCGTGGCAGAAGAGCTCTCACAGGACAGAGAAAGGCCTGTCTTATTGCCTCCAAATTTCTCCCCTCCAAAGAGTTTCAACCTTCCAAGACTCCCTCTGTGCAAACCTCCAACTCAAGTGTGCTGGTGAACGTAACTCTAGAGTGTCGTGGAGGAAACCAGAACTATTTTTATTTTTGGTTGAGTAAACATTTAGCATTTAACAGTCAGGTGTTTATTTCACTTCCCAAACTGCCTCCGGTTCCAGCAATGTTTAGCATGATCCTTTTCTCAAGGAGGGGGAGAAGAAAGGGGATTGAGTTAAATGCTCTCAAAATGGAGAGGCCTGAGGAATCACAAACTTGTATCCACTGCCACACATCCCACCTCAGCCCCCCTCCTTCCTTGCTCCAGCCCTCCTTGGAAGGAACCTGACAGGAAATATTTTAGAGGTAGAGAATTTTCAATGAAAATATTATTTCTCCATCTGCCCACGCTTCCGCCCTCGCAGGTTGTATGGCTAAGTGACATTTAGGAATGTGTATCCTGCAGGCCGCTCGGTTGCCTGTCTTCTCACATGTTGCTTTCCCATCAGAAGCACATCAAGGCACCAGGTCCTCCTGCCTCCCGAGTGTTACAGGAGACACTTGACCTTCCGGAGCACATCCGAGCTTTTCGGGTTTATTTCTAACGTCCATCGCTCCTGCAATTGAAGGGGCTGACCCCCTCTCCACGAGCTCCCCGCAGTCTTCCTGGGAGGTGCAGGGAAGGGTGGGGTCCACCACTGCTCTGGAATAAAAACCCAAAACCCGTGAAACCTACAGAAAGTTGGCTGATCTTACATGTGTGGAGCTATTCAAACCAGATGCTCGCATGCCTTCCTGCCCACGCTACCTTACCCACACTGATCCGTTCCTAGCCCAACAGGAAGCTTCAGTTTTTTGTACCTTGAGCCATTTTCAACAAAAGTCATAAGAGGAGAGGGACACACGTGTGCTGCAATGACCTACAAGGGGCTGCAGTCAGCAAGAGGCTTGCCTGCTCCTTCATCCAAGGGCTGCCATGTTGCACTTTTTTCCTGGGCAGGCTAAATTTATCCCAGATGGCTGGGAAGTGTTAAGGCAACATAGCTTGACAAATAGCGTGTGTCTAAGAGGGAAGAGGAAAATGACTGAGGTTAATTTGTGTTGGGAATTAACACTGGGGGGAAAATGAATATTATTTTGACACATTTCAGCTGTCCCACCATCCCCTTTTTGAACTGGTTAATATAAAAGAAAGCACCCGTGTCTAACTCTGTCTTGCTCTTCAGCCATGTTTCCCTTGTCCGAACTACTCCGTGCTATGCCTCAAATCTCCTGTGTTTAAGCCCCTCATTCCTAAATCTTGGCTTTAAACCAGCACTCTTATCCCTATTTCTAGCTCATTCCAGTCAAATCTCACCAGTGGCTCTAACAGGGACATGCCAATTTTAATACACATTGGCCTCTCAGAGCAGTGGTCACAAGAAAGCCGTAGCAGATTAGGGAGGAACTCCTTGCCCAGAACCCAACTGAATCCATCCAGCCTTGGCAAGAGGAAGGTCAGGTCCAGAAGTATTTTTTGCCTGGGTGTTACTGGAATAAGAATAAAACTCAAGGTCAGATGTTTAAAACGGATTTCACTGAGGCAAACTCTTTTTTTTTTAAGCTGAATATCTCAAACCATACATAAGTGGGTTGATTTTTGAAGAGTTCTGAATGTGCCCTGAAAATCTGCAACGTTCAGCTATCGACTATGAATGTGCAGCTCAGGGCCCAGCAAGCCAGGGATCCTAATGAGGCAGAGAATCTGGGCTGCCATTTTGATAGGCTCCAGGAAAGGAGGAAATATTGAGCCCAGACTTGCAAAATAATAATCACTTTGCCAATGTTTCTGTTTATTTTTCCTTTAACTGCTGATTGCATTTCTTAGCCATTTATTGCCACTTCTCCCCAAGTCCCTTGGCAATTACTGTCTTACAAATCGAGCCTGGTCACACTCACACCTGACTTGACAACATAAAATGGTGTGAAAATTGCCAATAGAGGAGTTAACAAAACATTTTAAAAGTTCCCACCCCTCAAATTACTAATTAATGATATATGAGGCTCAAATCCACAGCCTTATATTAGCATAATTCCATGGGTTTTCGCTGGTCAGATAAACCAGTAAGACCAGAGTCACTGTTCCATAGACAGAGGCTGAACTTCCACGATACTTTTCCATCAGCAGCGAATTCATTGCTGCCTGTGCCTAAATGTTGTGCGTGGTGCAGCTGCTGTGCTGCACGCTGGACCACTGACATTATTTTGGTTAGAAAAAACCAAGAAAAGGGTGTGTTTGCACCCCACAGGCTGATGCAGCCACACAAAGAAGCAGAAATAGCTGTGGCAGAGGTGTGGGACCAGAGGAGAGGTCCTGGGGGAGCTTCTCACCCCACGTCTAGGCTGTAGCACTTTGCCACTGTGCCTGGCTCTTTCACACCCAGAATACATTAGCCAGTGCAATTAAAGATACAGGAAAAACACATGTTAACAATTTTCTTACTGCAGACTTGTCAGGTTTTTATTTATTACTTTTTACTCCCTGTGAAATGTGATTATTCATTGGTAAGATTTCAGAGCTTTTTATAATGAATAAGGAAGAGAAAAATCCCTTTGGTTTGCTACACAAGTTCATCAGAAAGGTGATCAGCCACATAAACACATGCCCCTCTACCCCTTCCCATAGCCGTGCATTAGCTCACAGCTGTGTGAATATAGGCTTTGAGAGCTGAATAACCCATTAATCTCCATGTGGAAAATCAATAAATTGAAAATAATTAGCTGGGTATGAGAAGAAGCAAGGAATCAGACAGCTGTTATTTAAAGCATGACTTAGGCATGTAGAGACAAGGTATAACAAGACATACAGGGAGCAGGGAAGGGAGGGGGGAAGGACAGGAGGATTTGAAAGGAAGAATGGAGTGGTGAATGCAGAGGCGCTGAAATGTGTGTTTATGTACAGCCCATTCCGAGTAGCTCCATAACAGCAGTGTTTTGCAGTGAGGTCTGTGCAAGGATCAGCAGCGCTTTGGGGAAACGCAACCCCCTGGATGCAACTGCTCACTAACAGGGCTGGAAGGGCTCCAGTAGGCACCAGCAATGGAAAAGGGAACAGATTTCCAGCCACTGTCAACAGGCATTGTCACGATTTGATTCATCTCCAAGTAGGCAGACAGCAGGGGCTGCAGGGGGAGGACAGAAACAGCAGCAGGATGGGCACAGGGAATGGGCCACAGCCACCCTGGGCAGCCCCAGCAGTGCAGACACGGAATAGGACAGGCACAGCTTGTCCCTCTCCTCCCTCCTGCTCCGTGTCACACTGACTTGGTGACAACTGCTGAATAAAAACGCTCCGAGAGAAACACATTAAGAGAACGAGAAGAATGTGCCTCACCAGTGGGGAGACGAAAACAACGGCACGCTGAGACAGATCAGCAATGTACCAAACTGCTCCGAGCTCAGCTATGACAGATGGTCTCATGAAGGGATATTCCAGCTGAGCTCTTGAGTGCCTTATTTTTAGGCTGAGATTTAACACCCATGTCCCTGGCCAAACCAAGGATTCTAGGCGCAGTTTTGAGTAGTGAAGCACCAGAAACTTTACAAATTATTTTGCATTTTGTTTATGGTGGAAGCTCCATGGCACTCATTATGAGAAAAAAATATACAGAACCTGAACTAGAAAACTGCTAGACAAGGTACAACTCCTAGATAGAAACCAACACAGAGAAAATTCCTTGTGGAGACAGAGACTGTTTAGAGGGAGAGATTAAAGCAGAAACACGACAGGCCATACCCAAGGATGCCCTGAGAAGGATAAATGTTAACTTGAATAAAGAATTTCATTTGTTTGAATAAAAGTATCTCACCTTCCTTGCAAGTTGCTGGTCAGAGCATGAAGCAGGTGACCACATCTGCCAGGAACCTGAAACAAGACCTTTGAGGGCATTACAGAGTTAATTGTCATTTAATTTAGCATTAAATTTAGATTTAAGTTCTCCAGGAAAGCCTGGCAAGACTTCTGTCAGTCCGCCTGAGACGATAGAGCAGTGATGAAGCTCTGCCTCTCTCCAAAGGGACTCCTGTGGTCACCCACCACCATTTCTGTGTGTGGAGAGACATAACGTGCAAGGGGAATCCCCATTTCTATATTCAGCTAAGCATGAATACGACAGCTGGTATAAAGCTCTAAAGTATGAACGATAGGAGAGGCATCTACTTACAAGGCTGCTCAAAACTCAAGAGTTTCTATCTTGAGGCTGATGTAGCTTTGAGCTCAGATTTCCAGCTTTGAGCTTCTAGCTAGAGGCTGGATACAAACGGGCCTGTCACCTTTCCCTCTTTGTATCTGCAAGCACTGGTGAGCAAGTTCTACCACATGCAGGCTCATTAGTCTGTGTAGATTAAGGTCAGGACAGGAGCCACCCAGCTCTGGGATGACTTTGGAGCTGCTCTTGAGGAAAAGATCCAGAAGCAGTTGTCTAAAAATTTGTGACTGTCCCAAACCATTGAGGGAATCAAGTTTTCATGTCCTGGTATTGACATATCCCAGATCTATAGAGGAGGCTGGATTTAATGCAAATAGTTGTTAGACTGGGGTTGCCTAATTTATCTCTATGCTCTGCTTTCTCAGGGTAACAGTGCTTTTCTCATCTATTAATCTCACTTTCACTGACTGTTCAAAGCCTGGAGTTTTTCTTCCACAGCCCTTCAAACCTCTGAAAATCACAGTCTAGCTCTTGCAGACCTCTACAAGCATTACATTGTCTAGAACTGTGAGGACTAATCCCTTCTATTCAACCTAATGGAAAGCTTTCTAAATATAACCACTACCTTCTCATTACTCTGCACTACCAACTTCTCTTTCCAGATTTAATGACACATCTATGCCATTTCTCCTCATTTATAGGAATAATCTTGGGGCCTTATCAAAATGTGTTCACTACAGGGCAAAAATCAGGTTTTAAGTGTAAAATTCATGCCTTTAGACATAGCCTAATGATGGGGGGAGAGAGGCAGCAATGGCACTGTTCAGATCAAATTGCAAAATCAGGGATGTTGGGTTGGTTTGTTTTCAACTGCTTCAGCCACCCAGACAAGGAAAGGACTCCAATTCCAGGCTGTGGGCTACTGCTTCTTCTGGGGCTGGTTTAGATAGCAAGGGGAAGGGGAGGTGTTTCATCATTTCCACTTTCTAAATACAGTGTTTCCTAGGATTTTTCATTTTATTAGGTAGGATGACAGCTTGTTCTGCCTTTCTTTTGATATCCAAAGCTAATGTATTTGCCCTTCTCACTCAAAAGTCTGTGTGACTGCACTCGTGTTAAGGGAACAGATAAAAACTTGAATACTTCTACTCTGAAAAGGCTGTTTTTAATAGTTTGGATGGATCTATTCGACTAACTACAGAGAACAGGACAAAAAAGATTGGGTTACAATAGGAAATAAAAGGACTTGTCAGGGCAGAAGAGGATAAAAAGAGCAGCTGAATTATAAGGACGAATGCTGTGCTAGTTCCCCACTCCGACTCTGTGCTGTAGGAAATCAGCGAAATGCAGAAAGAAATTCAACAGGCTCCAGAGAGTAAATAAACCTGTCTGTGATATGTGAGCCTCATGAAACATAAAAAACAAGGACTCAGAAAGAGGGGGGTGCAGTAAGGACTAGGATGACTCAGGCAAGAAGAAGAATGACAGCAAAGGCTGTATCGGATTGAAGAAAAAATCTGGCCAACTCCAGACAGCTAAAAAATTGTCCCTCAGCCCTCCTCCCTGCCTGAAGAGAGGCTGCTTTGGGGGCCAAAGCAAACCTGGTGTTGGGAAGGCTCCAGCATCTCTTCTTGGAGCAATAACCTTGTCCAGGATTATCCTTTTACTGTGTTTCTACTTCACTGACACTTCAAGCCACCAAGAAAAAATAAAATAGAATTAAATTACAAGAGCAAAAAAGCCTGGGTTGGAGCAATCCACCAGACTTCTGCTTCTGAAAAGCTTCAAACTCCCCCAGTGCAGTTGTGTCTGGGTGACAGAGCCCAGGACCTGCTGAAAAGCGCTCCTTGGGAGTACAAGTCCAGACAGCTTTGCCAAGCCTGGGGAGCAGCAACTGCGCTCCCTGAGAGAGCCAAAGCCCAGCAGTTTCTCCAACAGCAGCCAGTGCGAGGCTGTTACTGAACGTACCCTGCTCCTGCCTCCAGCCCCTGGGCAGCAGCACGGCTGCAAGTAGAGTCTTGTGGCGGAGGGAAGAGAGAGACGGGAGAGCTCCCAGACTGACAAGCAGGTTTTGCGGTTTTGTTTAAGATGCTGAATCAGAGTTTCGCCTGGAGAGGGGGCAGAAGGGGATGGCTCATGGTTGGCAGGTGCCTGCAGGAGCGCTGGGGCTGGCCTATCTCAGAGCCTGGCACACAGCCCCGCTTGGCTGGTTTCTGGTGCTCCGAAGGGAGTGAACGTCACTGTCAGACCCGAGCGTGCTGGTTCTTGTCGTGTGGCCCTACCAGCGAGGGAAGGCTCCTTTGAACAAATCTGCAGCAATTTGAAGAGATAATGAAATTTAGCATCCACCCAGGCTGCTAAGTATGCTGAATTGTGAAAGGCTCAGAGCTTAGTTTTGTCCTGCTAAACAGTCCCTCTCTGCCTCCAAGAGCAGCTCCTGGCATTGATGGCACAGCCCAGGCACAGCCCCACAATCCCTTTGTGGGGATGAACAGTTGCTCTGTACGACCACAAATGGTACAAACACAAGCAGCAGTTCTTGGTCATTGAATGCAGAGTGGAAGAGTGTCACGCAAGCCTGTTACCAGCTCAGAAACAACTGTGAAATGGTTGAAACAATCAAGAAAACACTGAACATCCAAAATGGGGATGGGCTGGATTTCCATCAGAAGCACATCCATATCCTGCCCACTGCAGGGAGCACTGGTAAACTTCTCACCATTTGGCAGCACTTCAATTTTGGGCTGCAGTGAGCTGGTCTGTAATTTTCTCTTTGCCATGGCTCATTCTCGTCAGTCTGGTCTCGTTGCACCATCGAGGGATGTACCTGTGCTTCCTGCCCTGCGCTGCAGCGCCAGCTCACTAGATGGTGTGTAATGATGCTGTGCCGGGCCTAAGGAAGCAAATCAGAAACATGCTGAGAAGAGGAAGTAGAAATAAGATGGTTTAGCTCCAGAAGGAGAAGGTTAGAGCAGGAGCAATGCCTTCAGGTCAAGATCAGGTGCAGGAGCAGAGCTGATTGAGGAAAGACCTCATAGCTCCCAGTGACCGTATTATGCCAAGTTTAAACCAAGCTTCTTGTGCCCTCACTTCCCCGTGTATTAAAATTCACCAGGAAGATAAATAGTTACTTCATTGCCATCTGGTTTTATTCTGCTAGATAATGTAATCAAGGCTATTCCATACATGAGAAATATCACTTAACTAAATATCATCCAAAACGCAACCTACAGATTTTTGAAAGTCACCATTATTTGTTGACATTTGAGACTGAAGCAGCTGGACCGAGACAGCACAGGTTACAAACCAGGAATTTCTCTGCGCTTTCACTACTGCTTGAAAACTTCCATGGAAGTTCTTTTTTTTTTCTGAAAGAGAAGAAAAGAAAAAAAGTAGCTGCTGAAATAGAAATTTCTTTTCTGCATTTTCTTAGAGAAGCTGCAGTTTGGATTTAAGGATGATTTATTTTCCAGATTTCAGGAAACTAAAAAAAAAAAAATAAGAAAGGAAGAAAAGAAATATTTGTATTTGGGTAAAACCTTGTTTTGTTTTAATGTAATATCTCTTCCCTGCAAAAATAAGGCATAAATACTGCAAATACTTTTTGCATTGGCTGAAATTTTCATTAGGAACTAACAAGCACATAAAGGAACACATTCTCAATCAAGTTCAGTGACTTGCCCAAAGCCACAAGGACAAAACAGCAAAGCAAATCATCAAGCACTGAGATCCAAACCCCGTGCTCTGCTCTGGCCACTGGGCCTGGCAGATCCCAATTAGAAACAAGGACAGGAGATCCACCAAAGATAAGTGGGCCCAGCTGAGTGTCGGCCTCTGCTAAGTCTGCCTCAGAGTGGTTATGTGGGTGGCGCAGAATTTGTCAAACAAGATGTTCACAATGATCTCCCCGAGCACAGCAGAGAAAAAAATGAAGACAACCCTACCATAAAGTGACACATAATTCAGCTGAAGTGAAACACACTCACACAACAGCAGAGAGTAACTCATTCCCCTTAGGCAAAACTCATCCAAAAAGCTAATAATGAAAACTGGAGGACTCCAAACCATTATTTTTACTTTGCAGGCCAGCAGCAGGGGTAGCTTGTACGGTTAGCAGCTGACTCTGGAGTTTTATTCTGGTTTTTACCACTGACTCCCTGACTGATCTTGCAGTGTCACTGTCCTGGGCCTCAGTTTACTGATCAGAGGGTTGTGGGCGTAGGTCGATTACAGAATATTTAAGTCATACATGCAAAATATTCAGGATGAATGTGGGTGGGTCTGGATGTTGAGGCACATGCTTCTGTACCTGTTGTCCAGACAGATCCTTGAAGTTCTAAAGCACTCACATGCTTCAAGCTTCTGCAAGAAAAAAAAGAGAATACACCTGCAAATACGTGGGATGCGGAGCTCAGATTTGCTGGTGTCAGTGGTCGTGACTCAGAAATCATGGGAAAGGGGTCAATGCCTTAACAACAGCCCATTTTAACATGCGCTCTGCTCTGTAGTTTGGGAATGGAATACAAATGCAACTCTTTCTTGGAAGGTCATTGAATTGAGCTGAACTGACCCAACCAGTTACTATTGGCTTGTGGGAAAACCATGGACAGCAATATTTATGATGATTGCCCTGACAGGCTGAATAATTGCTTTGCAGCTAAAATGCTAAAAGCAATGGAGCTGGGTTTTCAAAAGAAGTGCTTCATCAGAGCTTCCTAAATAAAATAATTGTGGGAAGTAACTGGAAAATGGAGCTGGTGGCTGGATTTGTGTTAATATATAGGTGTGTATATATATGCACAGATATTTCTGTATACATTTATAAAGCAGTGCAGATCAGGAAAGAGAATAAAGCAATCTCTTCAGGCTGAAGGATTCTTCCTGAATGTGTTTATTGCTACTACTGTCATTAGAATTATTGTTTCAATGGTAGCAATCATATAAATAAACATGGGACCAAAAATGTAAAAATCAGATGAGCAATCCATGGGATAGAGTACTCAGTGTAGTCTATAGAATAAAACTAGAGCTTTTAATATATACTTTAAGAGTTAATGGATAGTAAAAATAACACCATTTTCTTCCTCAAGTGTTTGGGTCTAAAGTAAGAATCTGTACTTTTCAATCAGTTACCTTACTGGTTATGGCTCACGCAATATTACTGCGCCCTTTAACCTCAGCGACTTCTCACATACAATACACGAAAAGTCTGCATTGGAGAATTAAGAAGGTGAACTATTGCAGTGAGTCATCTTCTAAACATTTCTGGTGTGAGGATAAAACCTTGAAAGGACCATTTTTATACGCTCATGCTGTAAAGGAATCCCTACTTATGAGTTACCAGGTTATCTTTGCTTCAACTGCTAAGTGAGTTTCAGCTCCTCTTGGTTCTCAAATGAACTGAGATGTTTAAAAAATAGACCATGTTGGGCAAGTGCTGATTTGAAGCTGGTTCATGAAGTTGAATTCTTGGATCTTCAGGATGTTTAGATGTTGAAGTTTCTAAATTGCCATGTTCACACAGACACCACAGCTGCCTGTGCAATCGTGGAAAGTGTACATGTGGGTGCTGAGATGTGGAAGCCCCTTCTACAGCAGGTGCGTGACAAATGCACGTGTGTATTGACATGAACACCTTCATGGAAATGTGGTCCTCCAGGCCCAGCCAGTTTGAATAATCAATAGCCATCTTCATCCTCCAGTACCTCTTTATTGCAATGGCCAAGAATTTACCACAGGCTCTTATTAATGCAAACCCAAATCTCAATCCTGTCCGATCACACTACGCTGCAGCAGCCCTCCACGGAGCATTTCTTTTTCATAAAGGGATTTCCTTCAGTGCTGATTCACAGAGCACTCTTTGCTGTGCTTTAGAGCCACCCCTCTCAGCAGTTGCAACAGCAGATATATAATCACTGCTCAGGAAATAACCATTGTTTCGGGACAAGCACCACTTCTGTGTATTCATGAATCCCACAAAACCACTAAGTAGTCAAGTTAAACATAGATACTCTGGACACACATGTGAGCCAGACTCGATGTATTTTTGGGGTTATTTTTGCAGGTTTTGGATTTGAGTGTAACCTAGGTTACTAAAGTCTGCTATGCCAAACCCTGCTCTGGTCCTTGGCTTTGAATGTCAAGCCCAGCTTCCTGGGCACTTGCAGGACACAGAGGAGAAATATTCCTCTGGCAGCTTTGGCAGGAACCTGTTTTATCAAAGCCAACATAGGTGGGGGGATAAAGGTAGAGCTTTCCAAATGTGGGTCCAGAGGGACCCAGCAGATCTGCTGTGCTCTCAGAGACGGAAATACAGAAACTTCCATGGGTGGTGAGTAAACGGGGCAAGAGCTCAGGATGACTTCATCCTTTTTTCCCACTATTACCAGGTATTCTGTAATAGCACTTACAGGCTATAACTAAGACTGGGACCTGCTGTGCTTGAACTTGTATGGGCAAGCAAGTAGACACTGCTCTTGCCCTGAAAGGTTTAGACAGAGATCTTGAAAGCAAGAAGATTTCAGGCTTAAGGACAGTATGACAGAAAAAAGAAGCAAAAAGAGGGCAGTGAAGTGACTTGCTCAATGTCAGGAATACTTTGGAAGTCTTCTTCTGCCTGTTCTGCCAGTTTAGACACTCATGGATTGTCTCAGATAAACACCACAGCAAAGTGGAAGTTAGTGGAATTAGAAGCCAAAGCTCCTGTGATCACTTATAGACCACAGAGTTCCTGGATATCACCTACAGTTCTTTAACAGTCACAATTTTAGGGCTTATTTTTCTTAGTGTCTCTCTGATTTCCTGCTACACCCCTTGTGAAGAAATCAGACATTTGGAAAATTGTAATCTAAGTAGCAATATTTACTCCACATCCTGGAAGTGATTTTGATGTAGCTGCATATTTTTTCTCTCTTCTATATCATGACACCTGGGAGCATTTGCAAATCAGTTAAAAACGTCATCCCATATCAGATATGAATAACTATGAGTTCCTTCTCACCCATCCCCATCCTCGCTGGAGGCTTCCACTTCCCAAAGCAGATTTCTCAGGAGGAATCTGAGTGGATAGCCAGCCTTGCTGGATGCTTTGAAGGGCAATACAGATCAACTTTGCCAAATCATTAGGGAAAGCAAGGTGTTGCTTAAGCTGAAGGTCCTGATTAGGAAATGCCTTCCTCCACAAAGGTACATGCCAACCCCACCTGCACACAGAGTTCAGATCACTCAGATGCAAGATTGCAGTTGATCTCAGCATCTGCAGAGATGAAAGGAGCTGCAGCATCCAAACCATGCTGGGCTTCATTTAGGGAGATCCAAACTGGGAATTTGGATTTCAGTGCAACTGGAAACAAACTGGTAACCAGTCCAGCCTGCCAAGCAATGCAGCAATTAATGAATGCTCCCATAACCTCCCTGCTAGGTTATTCCAGCAGCATGCTTTGCAGCTTGCTAAGGTTTCTTTCTGGAAACTTACACAGCACCACCTTGACCCAGTCCCAATCCAGAGTCCTGGGGTAAATAAATTAAACCACTGGGCTGCCACTAGCAGGTAACCCTTCCTGAGTTGCAAACATGTGCTTCAACCAGAAAAAAATCTTCAGGTGCTGTAGAGAGGAGGGACACACAGAAGAAGCCTTGGAAAACCTTCCACGGGACTCGTTTCCCTCTGCCATCACCACCACCATCTTCCTACACGTCATCTATGCGCCCAGAGCAAGTGGAATTCTCAGCTTCCCACTGACTGAACTGCTGCTTGCTAATCACTGTAGAGATTATTTCACTTCAAGTACTCTGAAGTTAAACTCCACCTTATAAAATACTTTTCCCTTTCAGTGCTCAGTGCACTTCTGGAATCACCTCGGTGCCTGGCCACCTTGACACATTCTCCAGTCTCTTCATGCAGTGACATCCCTTGACATTCTCTATAGCATGTGATCCACATAAATGCATCTTACTTGCAAACTCTAGGACATTGTGTTCCCTCTCATCCTGAAATTCTTGACTTGGTGCATTCTGAAGTTGGCAGCTACTTCAGGTTCCCAGTTCTGAGGGGTGCTGAGGAATGAAGGGCAAAAATACAGAGGTACCTCACTGCAGGAGACCGAGGGGCTTCCCCAACTGCAAATTTATTAACAGAAAAATGTCTGTTTTTCTGGGCAGGCCATCAGGAGAGGCAAAGAAAAAATACTTCTCATCCCACTCACTTCTGTGAAGGAATTCGGTCTGTACTTTTTGAGGTCCTGAAGGATTTAGAAACCTTTCTCGTTATTATATTTTGGACTGAGAATATCCCTGGGTTCTTCTCTCTTTCTTTCAACAGAATTCTTCCTGTTTACATAAATTAAGGATCTGGCCCCTGGTTTCCAACTCAACCAAGGAGGACTCGAGTACAATGAGACAGATTGTCCTCACAGGACTTCGAGCTGCGTAGAGAATCCAAAGTGCCAGAAATCTTGTGGGAAAGACTGTTTTCAGGGAAATTCCACCCCATAGTTTCCATACGTGTCATATAAGTAATGTCACCCCAGACTGTAAACCTTCTGAAATCAGCCTGCTGCATTCAATACTTCTGGCTTAATTTTTTAAATATATATACATTTTTTTTTTCCCCTTCTGCTTTAAACTGCCTCTCTTAAAATTAAATTGTGACACTTGTGACACCAACATTTCCCATTTCTGCTGGAAGTGTGGAAGGACAGGATTCATCTGAAGCTGGTGGAAAAAGTGCCACTGAAACCTGTTGTAGTTGTGGCATGTGGTGTGGTACAGCCAAGTGACTTGTGAGGCGTTCTGAGGGCATCTTTTGGAGCTAAACTCTAACTGGTTCAGAGCAGCAGGAAGCTGGAAACTGAGATTCATTTCTGGATCTGTCCTCGCTGCAAACTCTGAGCAGTCGGTGGTGATTTTCATCAGATGAATTCCTATCAGGAAGAAAGGCAGCGTATGCCGGTACTTTAATTTCATTTCAATTTGCTTTAGCAGAGATTTATAAGTATTATAAGGAATGATTTTATAATGTAATTCAGTGTTGTCAGAGTAGGTTAGCTTTATGACCTGCTTTAAAAAATAAATGCGGCTTTAATTAAAACAAAACCAACGAGAGAAGTACAGTCTTGTACCAACATGTTGCTGTCAGCACCCTGCTAACTGTCTGAATTGAGCTGCAAGCCTCCGCTCCGAGGCTCCTGTGCCAAAAACAAAGCTCGTGGCACATTTAAAGGTACCGCTGGCCTATTTTTAATTTATAGCTCGACTTGGTATTGCTGGAGGTTTTCTAATAACAATCGTGGTGACTGTAAAAAGTGAGACACTAAAGAACGGCCACATTTAGTAGCTGACAACTCCTGCAGAAGCGAGGCTGGATGCAGCAGTAAACCTGACCCTCTTTTGCTCAGCTGCAGTGCATTTCCATTACCTGGCACGGAGTCTCTTTTGGTTTAACCCAGTACGAGATCAGAATCCCAGTCATTAAATGTAGCCTCCCAAGCTGCCATCTTTCACGAGGTAAGACAATTTTGCTTCTACATAATGGATGTCACGGAGCTCATCTTCAGTACATGCTCACTCTGCTTGTAATTTTCTGTATTTGCATTGCCTGACATGAGACAATATTAATGCTCTATCACACTGAAGGCTCCCTGACATCAGCAAATAGAGCCACCACGCAAACCAGAGCCTCTCCAGCACCACACACAGCCCCCTTTTCATCCTGGTGTCCCCTTCACAAGGTCAGTGATATTAGGCTGACATATTAAAACATTTTAGTATCACTTTGTCAGAATTCTTCATGTCTTAGTGTTCATCACACTTCAGGATCTGGAGAGCTGTTGCATGGTTGACACTAAATGGCTTGGTTAGGTGGTTATATAATATTCTGGAGGGTAAAATTTCACTGCCTGGAAGTCAATGGAGATTTTGATTTCACTAATTTTAGTTTTAACTTTAATAATTCTATTTATTTCTTTCTTTTTGGCTTCAGAGTTAGAGAATTATCTAGCTCATATACTACATTTTGGGACAGGGATTTATTTTTTAATTATTTTTACTCTGCCTTGATAAAATGATTCAGAAATTGGATGAAAATGCGAGGAGGCAGGAGCTTCAAGGAGAAAAGCAGGAGGCAGAACCAAACAGGTGAGGGACAGATTGCAACCTTTGCCTCCCACCCCTCTGTGCAATATCTTATCTGGGTGCTGAGATCCATGTGAGAGTCCACTACCACGGATTTTCCAACAGGGTGTCTCAAGGAAGAGGTCTGCTGTAGCTGTCAGTATGAACTGAGACCATGTGTGGGAATGTAAAGCCAAATAGTTGAGGGATAGTTTATAGCAAATGAAACATCTTCTCTAGTGTGCATTAAAAAAAAATCTTCTGCAGGATACATGGGTGAAAAGAGTGAAAAGGGGGTAACACGGTAGGACGTAGTTCTTAAGAAGTTATTCTGGGGAAAAATTGTACTTTTCAGAAAAGCTGTTTTTTCAGCTAAGATTGTCTAGTCTGGTGTTAGGACATACAGCATCAGATATCAAAATCACTTTTACTAATTGCCTCAATTTTTTTCTTGCAAGATGGGTGCACTGAAGTCTTCTGTCTTGGTGTGAGCTGGGTAATGTTCACTTCTGTGCCAGATCCAAGCTGGATTTGAAAAGTCTCACATCCTAAATGTTTTATTTCCATTAGAGAGCTGGTAAATCACTCCTTCTAAACATTTTAATACATTTCTAGTCTTGACAATTTATGAGTCATCAAACTGGTGAATACCCTAAAAACCTTTCCAGAAAAAATCGTTTGTAAAATGCTTTTGTTACCATTTTTCCCTCAAGTTAGTGCATACCTGGCCATAGGACCAGGATTTTGAAAGTGTTCCTTTTTTCAATCTTGTTCAATTTTTATGGCCAAATTTTTGAGAGAGCTCAGCGTACGGTGTTTGACTCTCCTGAGCTGCTCATGCCTTTGGACAGCCTTGGAGAGGTGCCACATTTCTGCTCTGTGTTATTCTGTCAAGCACTGATTCACAACTTTATTTCAGGCAGTATCATGCAGTAAATAACACTGATCATTAGCAGCTGTACGTGCCACCTGAGGCACTAAAACGAGTCAGGAGAGATACAGACTGGGTTCTAAGAGCTCTAATAGCTCCTGAAACATTTCTCAAACACTTTTTATCGCCACACACCTATGATAGTTTTGGAGTTGTGAAATCCTACCAGGATCCATCTGGGATGTCTTTGCCCTGCAACGAGGGAGAAGTCTCTCTGTCAGTACAGGCTTGCACGGAGCACATGTCACACGTGCCACAGCAGTGGGCCTGGTGTTCCTCTCAACCTCATCAGCCTGTTAAAACATAAAAACCAAAAAAAACCACACTCTGAATCACAGGAGTCTTTGCCTGGCAAGAAGCTTTTTGACAAGTGTCTAAACCATGAGATATCAAACTTCATCCTGTACCAGGCTTGTTACTGTTCCCTGGGCAAGCAGGAATATTGTTTGTAGTCTTGGACAAGGAGGAAGGGTCCTGATCCTGCTGTTTGAGTACCAGGTCAGACACAGTTCCCCAGATAAGACTATTTTCCCTTTTGTCACAACATATAAACCCATTTTCCCTTCCTCGTGCCTTGGGTTTTAGTGTATGCAAGAGCTCAGTGATGCTGGATTTGCCTTAATTAAACTGATTAACTTAATATAACAAGTGTAATAGGTAAATAACTATTTTCTCACTTGGTGTCCTGTAGCAGAATAACTCAATAGCAATAAAATGCTTTCCCTCTTGGTTCACAGACCTGTCCAATTGTCCCAGTGGTTCAGGGAGAAAGAACAAAATAAACTCAGTTTTGTTCTGGACCTTGTCTGGCATACACAATAAAAGAGAATCCTTAGACCCCACATGAGAACTGGTGCAAAAAAGCAGTTTGAAGCTCAGTCTCTGTGTTGATTTATGCTGGATTCAATTTTCTGTAAACATACAAAAAATGGTGGCTTTATTTCCAAAGGAGCAGGGAGTCTTCCTCTCATTGCAGTCAGTCATAGTTATGTGGACTCAGCAGTGAACAGGGTGGGAATGATGTTGGGATAAGGAGAGGAAAAAAACCTTTTAGTGTCCTATAAACATGGTTTCTCCTTTTTTTATTTTTTTATTTTTTTGTTTTTGTGTTTGGTTTGGGATGTTTTTTCAAAAGCAAAAGTAGTTGAAATGCCCACATTCAAAAATTTCAGCCAGAGGAACTCCTTTCAGTTAAATAAAATCAATTTAACAATCTCTTTCTGTTTGGAAAGACAAAAGGAAGAAAACAAAGTACTTCGATTTTTCCTGTCCAAATTTAAGTGAAACAAAATGTCCCCCTATACCCCGTTAGACCTAACATGAGGTACTGAAGAAATGACCCCTCCCCTGCTGCCCCCAGAGCTCTGCCTGTAATGAAACACAGGGAAAACAAGCGCTAACACAAGTAGACTTTGTACTGCGTGAGCGACTTCTCCTGTATTAGCAAAGCAGACTGCTAATAGGATATGATGGGACATTACTAATGCAACAGAGTGGAGCTAATGCAAACAAAATATGTTGGAGTGCCTGGTTGAACTGAATAGACAATTTGTTTGTCTGGGACCCAGATTCTGAAAATCAAAGCAAATGCCTCAGAAATAAATCTTACAGATAATTCAATAAACACACCGAGCCCATCAGATGCACCGAGGTGTTTGTGGGTGCTGGAGGTACAGGTGGATCCATGAACCTCATCCCACACCGCCTTTTGAAGGGAGTTGGGTGCTTGGGTGTCCTTGGCACTTTGGAAAATCTCTTCTTGTATAAATAATATATGATGATAATTTACATTGACATAATAACTAAGTGTATGTGATTATCAGTAAAGGCTGCAAAACTGCTGTTCAAGGCTTGGGGGACGCTGCTGCCATTGAACCAAAGCTGTGCCTCCATCAGGAATTGCAGTGGTAGGACAAGGGGGAATGGCTTCAGGCTGGAAGGGAATAGGTTTAGATTAAATTTGAGGAAGAAATTCTTCCCCGTGAGGGTGGGGAGGCCCTGGCACAGGGTGCCCAGAGGAGCTGTGGCTGCCCCATCCCTGGGAGTGTCCAGGGCCAGGTTGGACAGGGCTTGGAACCACCTGGGATAGTGGAAGGTGTCCCTGCCCATGGCAGGGGGTGGGAGAAGATGTTCTTTAAGGTACCTCCCAACCCAAACTATCCTCTGATTCTGCAGCAAGTTCAACTCTGAGAAATAAATATTTATAATGCACTTTAAAATCTTAACAGTGGTTTTTTCCTTTTTGCCTCCTTGCCCTCCTCCCACTCTCAGCTGTTAATGAAGATATTGTCTGCTGTAAATGGATAGGTTTGAGCAAATAAGAGAATCCTATCCCCAGTTTCAGCTGAGGGTAGTATCTCCCACAGCAAAGGGTCTGCTTAGGCTTTGATGCATTTGTCTCCAAAGGCCATCCATTACATGGAATCCTTGAGTTCTCTCTCCCAACCTCAAGGGCCCTGAGCTGCACTGGGAGCTGCTTTGCAGCCAGGAGCAACCAGTCACAATTTGTTATTAAAACTGCAGCTCCCCACTGCTTGCTGCTGCTGACTACCACGAGGCTGGAGTCTGCTCAAGAAACGCAGAGAAAGCAGAAACTGAGAATATTCCCAAGCTCACCTTTTAATGAAGGCATATGGCATTCAGGATATTGTTATTCATGTAGTAATTGGCAACGGCATACACGTATTTATGGTACCTCTCATCATGCTTAGGAAATTTTGGAATTGCTCCATTTTAATGGGCCATAAACACTTACCTGAAGTTAAAGTATATGGCAAATACAAAGAAACATGAATAATTCTTTATAATTACACACATATATTTATGTACACACACACGCACACACGTAGCCATCAGGCAAGGCAATTTTTTCTTTTAATAATTATTACTGAAGTAGAGCAAACTGTGCCTAAATTGTTCTAAATCCAGATTAGTAAATTTAATCAAGTCAAGTGAAAAACAGATGCAAGGTCCTGAGACTTTTCCTAGGCATTTGGGGCTGCAGAAAAGGGGTGTAAGAAACAAGATAAATTGTCTGCAATTATCTGCAGAACTTGATTCCAACATTTGCAATAAAACTGGGGCTTGACAAAAAAACTCACTTTATACAGGAAAAAAGCACCACTTTGTAGTCCTCTTTCTATTGAAATATTAGAAAGAGGTGGAGTTTTTGTGGATTTTTTTTAATGTAATAAGTACCTGGAGTTTTCTCTGATCACTGCAGAGAGATGTGAGCGTGTGGTTTATATCCTTACTAAGGAAAAATTATAATCTGTAATTGTAGAATTAAACCTCTGCTGCTATACCTGTGAGCTATCCATATGGATATTTGAGCTCCTTTTTAATTTCAGAATCTTTTTAAAATTAATTTGACTTATTTAAACTAGAAAATAAGAGAGTTCATGCAAAAGTAAAAGTTTCATCTGGAAATATAAGGAACAAGAGTTGTTTAAACCCACAGATTCAGATTTCTGCTACTGCTAAGTTTCATCAGTTTGAGAGCAGACACACTGAAAAGAAAGAGCTTGCTAAGAGGAGGGCAGAAAAAAAAATTGTATGTGCCAGCATTGGAGTCTGTGTCTATAAGGACTAAAAGGATGCATATTTTAACCCACTAAAATAAAAAAGTATATTTGTCTGTTTCAAATTCCCCAAAACTCACCCAACAGTTCACACAGGGATATTTAGGATGTATTTTCAGGAGGGTGCTCAGCTGAACAGAGTATCCATGTTCTGCATACAGGACTTAAAGACCTCAGTGCAGATTTGGATAATGATCTGCAGCCACAGACCTTGTGATTCCCACACTTAGGGTTTAAAAATGGGTGTCCGAGACTCTTCTTTCTTTCTCACGCAGCCAGAAATTGAAGTACCTTATTCCCAGCTTAATATTTGAAAAACAATGCTTTCAAAGACCATTCCAGTAAGGCTGAATTTTGTATTTCTCCATTGGAACCACACCTCCCCTCTATCTTTCTACTTCAACATCTGGTGCTGCAGGTAGGATACTCTGGCTCACAGCATCTGGGCTGAGAAATGTTCTCTCTCCTCGGAGTCCCAGATACTTCACAAAAACCCTTCAGAAACCATTTATCAGACTCGGCACTGAAATGTTCAGTAAAATTTACAGCGAACCACCTTCTTCCCCTGCCTGCACAGTTGCCCCAGACTCTCCCCAGCAGAGCAGTTGTTAACAATTTGGTTAATTGCTGGTGCTTTGCTGATGTTTGCTATTCTCAATCAGGCATAGTCAACCCCATTCATACCAATCTGAAAATTACCTTAGCCCATTGTTCAAAACTCAAATGGGATTTGTTTTGAAGTTTTAGAATCTCTCGAACAATTATTTCTTCTGGTAACTGACTCTCAGCATCCATACTGATGCTTCTTCATTAGCAGAAAGAGGAAATGAAGAGTTTTATCAATAATGTGCTGGCTGGCATCTCAGAAGATCTGCTGCAGTCCCTGGCTCTGTCACGAATCTCAGTCATGATCTCAGACAAGTTCTGTCATCTCCCTATGGGATTGAAGTGATGTTACTTCATTTCCTGCTTTTAAGATGTTGTATTCATCTAGATTGGAAGCCCTTCTCGAGAGCTTTGTAGGATTGGATGGAACCCGCTACGGTGTACCCTCATTAACATCATGGAATTAGATGATGCAATAATATTCATGAAAGTAATTAATGGAGGTAATGAAGAGATAGCAAGCAAAGGGGTGATCTTGCAACTTCAAACTGAAACCACACATTTCAGAAATCCTGTGAAGCAACTTGTGCCCCAGAGTTTACCACTTGAACTTTTTCAAACAGCAGTATTTCAATTGTTTGGCTAAAGCTGGAGAAATACCCAAACTTTTGGGTGCTGACAGGAAACCTCCAAGCTTTCTGAGGTTTCTCTGTCATTGACATAAACCATGGTCTGTGGCTTTCAACAATAACATTTGTGCTGATTTTAGCAATTCAAATCCAGATGCAGCAACTGAGCTTGTCAAAACTGAGGAGCCACAGACCACTTCTCTCTGTGTGAATGTGCTGTCGTTTTTGGTAACTGATTATCTACACAATCACAGACAACCAAATACTCATCTGGTTTCTCTGATCTGCAGGAGCAACATCAGTACCACGACAGTCTGCAGGGGATATAAATAATCTGGAAGCCTTTGCTCTGGAGTATTTTACTTCCATATCTCGCTGGACTGACTTCAACATGTAGCTGAGTGTGCTTTTACAGGTTTTATTGACACAAATTCTCTGCTGGAAAAGGACATCACTCTTAAAAATTAAACCTGCCAGAGCATAAATGAGCATCTTCCAAAAATGCCCATAGGATAGCAATTCATAGAGCAATGGCAAATGTAATTTTTTAAATATATGCAGCTTTCTGGGCTCGCCTAGATGCAACACTTGCTTCTCCAAGGTGAAACACTTACTACACCTGCAGGGATTGTGTGTAGACCACCGTCAGCACCTTCTGGCAGGTGCCAGAGTTGCCCAGAAAAGCAGCAAAGCCCTAATCCTCTTTGTCCAAGTGTCAGGGATCAGCAGCAGGACTGTTTGGAAGGGCTGGGTAGACAGTGCATCTCATCGGCACCTCTGAGATTGCCCCCAGTCTTCGGATGCGAGATGATATTGAGGCCTGCAAGGGAAAGTATAACAATAATTGACTTAACTGAAGCTTTGATTCAACTTTATGAGCATGAGAGAGGCAATTCACACTCCTTACCCAGAAGCTACGCTCATGCTGGGGAGTTGGAAGGAGATATTCAATTAGAAGTATCACTTCGCAAGGGAAAATTCCACCCGGAGTCAGAGATGAAATGGGAAATTTCAGTGGGAGCTGAAATTTCTTTGGGGGAGTTCAAAGGAGAGTTTGTTTCGGTAGCCAAGCTCCTAATGGAAAGATAACTTCATCCTTAAATCTCAAGTGATTTCTGCCAATTCATAACAATTTACACCTACAGGGCATCAGCAAATTAAGTCCAACTACATCACCGTCATGTGAAGAAGTATTGGGTACACTGGAGCATGGAAGGACTGACTTATGGAGTGACATATGTTAAGGAATAGAAATAAAATTCAGGAGTCCCAACTCCCAGTTGCCTGCTGTAATCACTGTACCTTGTTTTTTAATACTCTTCCACTGCTGGAAATAAATGAATTATTTACATTCTGCCTGACCATTTTTCTCTTTCCTTTTCTAGCATTTTATGCCTCGGCTTTAATTCATCCCCAGTATTTTTTCCATTTGAGTTCCTAACAATAACATTATTAAATTTCATGTCTGCTTCCGTTTTTATTTCCATCTTTCACCAAAAAGATATAAAGTGAAATGAATCCAAATGAGAGAGCTTTTCTCTTCAAACCGCTCTCAGTATCACTGGTTCCTTAATTAAGTAATTGAAGCTCTCCCAACACACACAACGTCATTCAATCCACTGTGGTCTCTCATATACCCCGGTACTTAAACTGGCTCCTACAGGAGACTGTTTTTCCAGCCTATCAGTCTCTTCTGCATCTTTCTAACAACCTCTCAGGCCTGCTCCTCCTGGTACCCCATGGTGCACATGAAGCACAGCTTTAAAGAGGGAAATAACATAAAGACAAGATTTACCATTCTTAAGGGTCTCTGTCCCAGGTCTTGCATGGAACCAATCTTGATAGGCCTGACATCCTCATATTTCTGTTGAACAGAAATTCCTTGCATTAGTTCTGTGTTTGTGCCCTCAGTTTCTTCCTTTGAAATTTGAATTCTTTCCTTCGAAAAAAAATTACACTTTAAATTAATAATTTTATATTATCAATTATTAATTTCCTCCTTTTACACCTTAGGCTGTCCAAACCTCTTTTGGCACCTCTTTGCTGAGCAGTTGCTGCCTTCCCTGGATTCTGGAATGCCGTTTTCTAGGCTGGAAATCTGAGCCAGAATTGTTTCCAGAGCAGAAATACATTCTTAAAGGATGAGCAATACACAGGCCATGCTAAAACTTGATAGAGCCTCAATACATCCACTCTTGTGTAGCCATGGCTGTAGTTGTTGGGAATTACAGACATTTTTTTTACTGTTTAAAATTTCTCAATGGAAATTTGAGATTCTGTTTCACTATATTTTTCAGGAAAAGGATCCCCTCAAGAGCCTAGATGTTATTTTTCCTCAGGCTGAAGGGAAGGAAGGGCAGCTAATGCTCTGTGTTCCTTCTCTTCTAGGGACATTGGATCAAGGTCTTCTGTTCTCACTCCACTTGCATCCTTGCACTGCCGATGCTGGTTAGGGGTGAGGAGATAATGCCAGTAGTTGTTCTCTTCCCCGTGAATTTAGGATGATGAAGAAGCTCCTATTGCAACTGCTTTCAAGCTTGGGAAGAGGTGTAAAGTGACCTGGGAGAAGGCAGGGAGTGGGACTGAACTAAGGGTATGGTGCAATGGAGCTAAGCAATGGCTGGAAGAGGTTTGCATTAGAATTGCCTGCATAGGTGAGAGTTAGGTAAGAAAGGAAATGAGTGAACTCAGACTTGGGGTTTGGGGAGGAGCAGCTAGAGAGGGTTGTATTTGTACGGAGGAGATGTTAGGTGCAAGAGCACTTAACAGAGTTTCAGGCTTAGAGTCTCACACCAAGTGGCACAATAGGATTTTTCAGAACCCTTAATCTCAGAACCTTGACACAAAGATCCTGAAGTCTAACACCCAAACTCATTTTTCTGTGAACATCCTCACTGCTTCTCCCTGAAGTCTTCATTCTCCCAAACAGACCTAGCTCTGGCTGTATATCTTAATTATTTTTGTTCCCTAATTTTATCAGATAATAGTTGTGACAACTGAAGGTGGGGAGTGGATCCAGATCCACTTAGAAGAACTAATTCCTGATGTAATCCATAAATGTGGGGGTTGTGACGTTAGCAGGAATTTGTTCTACTCTTCTCTTGCTGAGAGTTTTGCAGAGTGGATCCATGTGATGTTTTGTAGGCTGAGCATCCCTAAGCCCGACCTGTGACAGTTCAGCTCATGACACATCTGCTGAGTGAGTGCCCTCCCAGCTTATGGCCACTAAAGCAGAGGAATTTCACCATCGATCTGGAGAAGCACTTGAGACAATGGTAGTAACAGGGCAATAAAGATTGCAATATATCATGGACTCGGCTGCTGGCTCGTATAGATCAGAGCTGCATTAAGACCATTACAGACTGCCTGTGACTGATCTAAAGAGAGAAAGCCAGCTCTAGGAAGGCAAAGAGCTGCTAATAAAGAAACAAAACCAAACTAACTAATGAAATTTTTTTTTAAAAATCAACATTTTTAAAATTTTTTAAAAAAATTTCTTTTGCCAGTCTGTACAATTGTCTTTGAGCTCCCATTCTGCTCTCTGATCAGGGAGTCCAGGATTGATCCCCTGATGCAGAGTCAGAAAAAGGAAACTTTTGCCATACCCTGAACTGAAAAAAGTAAGTAGAGGAGTAAGTCCCACCAGCCTAAATCTACCTACATTTACTGCTGTGGAAATACAGCTGAGGATTGGCCCAGCAGGTATTTAGCTTTCCAGGGCACATGTTTGTTCCCTGGGCATTTTCTTCTTTCCATGTCCCTGCAGATCACCTGCATTGTCTGGAGCTCTTCTGTATAACAGATCCACCGATAACCTGTAAGGGAGCCAAAGCAGGAGCAAAAGCGATTGCAAAAACCCAGTCACACACGGTGACTCCTTATCACTGCAGACGAGTCTAAGAACAAATTCCCTTCTCTGGCCCCTGCTCTTTCATTGCCTGTTAAGAAATTTGCCGACGTTGTCACCTACTTATGGAAGTAAAAGATGGAATTTGACACTTTGTGGAGAAAAAAATCTTCCTGAATAGAGGAGAAAAAGGAAGAGGGACTTTCACCCCTGTGTCCCCATGCTCTCCCAAGTCACGTCCATTTGCTATGGGTTTGCCAGCACACGTTGGATCCTTTTAGCAGGGATACACTTAAGCAGCTCCATGCAGTGCATTGAGCCAGGTGTGCTGAGCCATTGAAAGGCATTTTTATCAGCAGGCGAGGGCTGCGAGTCAAACTGGGGGAGCCTTAATCCTCCTAAGTAGAGCGAAACCTCCCTGCAGATAAAAGACTGGCCTCACTTGTTCCTGAGGGAGTTGGTGACATGGCTGCACCCTCGCCCCCTTCTCCCTTAGGAAAATGTGGCCCTGAGGGCAGAGTGGAGAGGGACGATCAAAGGGAAGTGCAGTTTGGCTGCCTGCTGCCAGCAACAGAAAGGCCAACCCATCATTACCGGGGAGCAGCGCTCTTAGAGGTGAGTGTGAAGGGAAGGGAAGCACTCTTGGGATCTTTGGCAGACACAGGAATTGGGGCTCTGCCACTGCGTAGGAGTGATTCGGGCTTGGGAGGGGACCTTGTTTCTTCCCACTCCTTTGGCAAGGTAAAAGCCAGGTGTGTCCCTGGGAATCCCTAGGTTTTTAACTCGCTTAGGAGTAATAATGGGAGGATGGTGGTTTTCACCTGCACAACTTGTAGGTAACTCTTGGACTTCCCACTGCATCTTGCCTCTACAAAGCCCCTCACTCCTCTTTATCTCCTCTTCCCCAGAATAAAAAGCAAATGTCATCTTCAAGAGCTTCTGTCATACTCTTTTCCCCCTCTGGCTTTGGAGTATAGGGAGGAGGGCAAAAGGGCAAACTTCCTCGAAGTTTTAAAGCAGAGCTAGGAAAGTAAAATGATTCTCCAAAAGAAATGCATGTAGCAGTGCTGGAGTGGGAGCAGGCTGGGCAAGTTCTGCTCTTTCTCGTCTGAGTAAGTGTGGCTGCCTTGGGACAGGGTCCAGCTAATTATCAACTTTGAGGAGTTTTGGAGGGTGAGCAAATAGCCTTAGTGAGACACTGGAGGGTGTTGGTAAAAGCACATTTTTCATCTGGCTTTTTAAGACAAGCTGAATGGAGATTTATCTGTTAAAGAGCTTGCCTGCATGAACTTGAAGCCTAAACTTCAATACATTCACATTACCTGTTCTACTACTGCAGAGTTGGCAACTTACAGGTTTCCAGCACAGATTCGTGTTGGAATTGGACACAGGGAGCCCACAGGGAGCCAAAGGAGCAAACAAGGATTGTTTAATTAGTGCTGCTGCAGCCCACTGAGTTGGGGAAGGCTGTATGGAGGTAGAGAGGGTGCAGGGAGGGGTTTTGCCTTCACCCTGGGTATGAATCAGCCCCTGGGACAGACTTACTGGTGGTGGTCAGATTTTGAAAATGAAATTGTTGAGTAAAGACCATGCCTAGCCCTGGGTGGCCCTACTGCTCTCTAGAAAAAGGACACACTGCAGTGCCCACTGCCAAGACCAATTGATCCAGGAGCAGACAACTGCCTCCTATCCTGGCCGTTAACAGTCTGTGTTATGCATTTCCCAGGAGGAAATCCAGTTTTTCTGGGTGCAGATGAGCAGGACACTGGGCCATGGTTTCTCTGCTACTCTTTTGGGTAGCCCAGCATTCCTGCTGCTTCCAGCCTGGAGCCGGTCTTGGATGTGGATACAAGCAGTGGAGTTGAGTAATGACCTTTTGGGAAGCCCTCTGGTGTCTCTAGCAATCCAGACCACAGTCAGGAACAACCAGGCTTCTGCTTTGCAAAAATTTATCATCTACCCATTAGCATTTTAGCCATCCCTTGGGTTGTCTGACTTTTATCCACCTTCTACACAGGAAACTGGATAATTTTTGATTTTTGAAACCTCAGACTGGAAGTTACAAACAGGGAATTTCCAAGGAGGCAAGTGGTTATTAATAATAAATAAAAACAACCTCTTACATGTATGGAGCACCTCTCATAGAAAGAAATAAATCCCAAGGTGTTATACAGACATGTTTCTGCTTTTACGAATCACTCTGACATGGATTTACAGCGCAGGGACATTTTATGCTCTACCAAAGAAAAATCCCATTATCCATCACTGAAAGCAGCTGTCTCTGGGGCTGAATGAAACGGATATTTTCCAGAATTAGCAGCTAATAGTGATTATGACTTGTTTTGCATATTTTTATGAATATGCTTCAATCTCGCCTAATACTTGGAGGGTCTGGTTTTCTGTTTGCTGTGATGAGCTCTATGTCTTAAACTTGGTTTGAGCCCAGATTCCACTTCTATTAAAGCACTCCAACAGGCACAACCTTTTAGCCTTCCCTGTTGAGAACAATATTTGCTTTCTGATAGGCTGGATTTCCATACCTTTTCTTTCTGTGTGTGTGCGCCTGTGTCATGATGAGAAGTTTTAAAACAAACGGCGTTATCCCCAGCTGCTAAGTTCTGACATGCACTTTAAACAAGTAAACCCAGGGATGTGGCAGGCTGTGAAGGAAGGGAGAGCAAAACTGGCTTACGTGTTGCACTGATCACAGAATTATCATCTGCTATCACACAGTTTGCCATTAGACCCAGCTGCTGCCAACCTGACCGGTGCATTTCTTCAAGCTAAGCTAACAAAGCACTTATTTGTTATCCAGGGAACTACCTCTAATAGACTTCCAGTGAAATAATATTTGCTTTCCAACCCTACTTTGAATCCCACTCACTTTGTTAAAAAGATTGCCTCTGGCTGTCTCCGCTGGTCTAATCTAATAGTTTCTAGTTTGTACAAGCAAAGCGCTTTCAGCCAACTATATAAATAACTTAAAGAGAAGAAGACACTTTTACAGCGCTCTGTGCCGGGTGCTATAGAACATGACAGATTAGTAAATGACGCCTCAGTGGAGCTCATCTGGGAACCTCTGTCAGTTGAATATGAGCAATTACAATATTGTATTTGGGCTGAAAGGGTTGTCTGTCTTCTTACAAAAAGGCTAACAAGAAAAATAATTCCTGTCTTGCTTCTCCTGTGCATGAAACTGATCTAAGTGGCTCTCACCCCTTTTCCCCTCCCTCCCATTGCTGGCGCAGCAGCAGGAGGGGAGGTGGGGGGAGAGGCGAGTGAGGAGAGAAAAGAGAGTTATTTTCTTTCTGTTTTCACTTTTGGTTTGAATTGAGAATGAAGAAAGAATAATATTAGGAGATGGGGCTCCCTGAGGTTTGAGAGGGGACGTTATACCATTATATCAAAGCACACTCCCTGCCTCCCACCCCTGCCCCAGCAGACCCGAGTGCTGCCTAAAGAGCGAGTGCCCCGAGCCCCTCGGAGCTGCTCCATTTATCCCAGCTCACCTGCTAAGATCACCAAGGGCCCAGAGTTTCAAAGAGTTGCCCAAGGTTTACCCGTGCTATTCCCACTGCTGAATGTTTTTTAAATAGAAATGCTGAGGCTGAGCACCATGCAACAGAGGATGTACCATCCACGCTGTGATTTCCAAAGGAAAAATTTTCACATCCCGTTGAAACTTCCTTGAGGGTCTTTTGAAATTGCCTGTAGGACTGGAGGGTCAATACCACATGGGCTCCTCTAGGATCAGTGAGGTTACACCAAGGAATCTGTCTTTGTGATTGTTTGATTAAGGATTTTGCAAACACCTACAGCCAAAGCATTTTTCTTTTTTTGTTCTTTTTTATAATCTTTTTTTTTTTCCTGAAGAACCACCCCAATACCAGGAATTTCTTTCGTTTACATCTGTCTTTTTCTCACCATAGCCTGTTACTGTGGCTCTTTCCAGGCCTGTGAGTAACTGCATGCAACTGCAAGCCTGTGAATGTGCACCAGCAGAAAATTGTGCTCTTAATTAGGTACTTCTACTACAGAGAGGAAAACAGTGTCATTCCACCCCCATCCTGCTGTTAAAGCACTGTGTGCCATGTGCTGTGCCACCCCGAGGGTGACTATGGGCTGTATCTGCAGGTTTATGGGGAGGTTTGGAACTGGATGAAGCCACAGAGTTCTGAGTATTAAGCCGCTCACTGTTGTGTCAAACAAGCCCTGGCATTCCTGGCATGGAAATTGCTTTCTGAAGTCCAGTAGCTTCTCTGGAAGAAAACAGAGTCATGATAAGAAGAGACCAAGAAACTGACATTTGCTGAGAGCAAGTCATGATCCCTGGGAGGAGAAAATAGGGTCGAAACACCATCTTTCCCTTGGGATAATGCCAGGAATAATATAATCAAAAATCTAGACAAAAAGCCATCTAGAACAAAACTAATACAAGCCATTAAGATCTAAAAATCTGCCTTTGGTTATGCCCATGCAGCTACACCTGATGGCAGTGCTGACTGTGTGCTGGCAGCACTGGGCAGAATGTGACCCACGGATTTCCCCACACTAGGTAACCATGCTGTACCCATGCTGAAAATATCTCTGAAAACAGGTCTATGAAACTGAGATTAGCTCGGTTTCCATCCTGAAATGTATATGCTCCCACAGGTCCCACTCGTCATGGCTCATGGGCAGTTGCAGTGGCTCACCGACTCACTGCAAGCCCTGTGAGATGAGAGGTGCAGCCGTCACCTCCTGGTGCTTAGGAGGTGTTTAACAGGATTTTGGTATCTGATTTCCTCCTCATTTTGCTTTGTTTGATCCCAGCTGATTTAATCACAGATTATCTTTTGCCAGATAGGAAGTACCTGCGCAATGAAACAACAGCGCCGAGTGCAACGTTACCTCCCGAAAAATACAGCCTGGGTGGAAAATTAGAGAACATGACAGGAGAGATGGATGGAATGAATGGACCAGCAGTTCTGAATCAAAGGGCCTGGGCTGCAGTCACAGACTGGACCACCAAGTTCGTGTTTGATCTTGGACGTGATCTTTCATCTCTCTTTTGTCTCTTTAAACTGTGAACTCCATGGGACAGGGCTTGTCACTCTGGCCGTGCAGTATGCAGAACATGGAAAGTATTTGTTTTTAGATTGCATCTGGCTTTGCATTTAAAAATGCAAACCTCTTCCTTTTACATGAAAAAGTACAAAATAATTTTCAGAACACAGCCACTCACATCTTCAGTTCTATAAACCAGATCTGCTATGTTTTCAAAATGCCGATTTCCATATTGACTGCCTTTATTTCGGCCTTGGACATCATATTCTCAAATGTAGGTGAATGCAGTTTTTTAAAACTCTGAAAAGTACATTTTATAAAGGAAACTTTGTGGGAAGTCTCCTGTTCCTGTGGGAAGTAGAAAAGGCAGAATTTGGCAGCCTTGGCAGACTTAGGATTGTGCTGAAGGGATCAATCTGTTTCAGATTGGATGCCTTAAACATTTTGCAGCTACTGGAGGGTAGCACTGGCAGCAGGAGAGGGACTGCCAGGGATAAACAAGGACAGTGCAGTGTCTAGTGAGTTCATGAGTGTGGTGTCAGCAGTGACACAAGCAAAGGGCAGGGGCAGCATCTGAGTATCATGAGCAAATTTTTCCCATGAAACCTTCATAAAATGTGTGGTTGGATCCACAAACTGCTACGGGGTTGAGCAAAGCCAGGTCTCCTATTCATCATGCAGGAATTATCTCGCAGCTGTACCTAGTGAAGGCCAGCCATTTGCCTGCCCAAAGCTCAGCCCGTGCAGCTCTCCTTGGAGGAGCAGCCATGGAGCAATTCAGCCTCCAAGACCTGCATTTCTCAAACTCAGGGTGGGATGAAAATCAGCATCTATATATCTTTCACATCCTTAATTGTAAAGCTGTTAACTTTCCATTTAGTGCTTGAATGCTCTTGTGATGGGCGCTGGAGATAAACCTCTGAGAGCCAGACATTGAAATAACATTGTGAACATTTTTTTTTAACCCAGAGAGCTATTATTGACAGGGTGTCAGCTGCTGATGAAGGGCCCTGAAATATTTTATGGGATGTGACAGCTAATAAAACAGGTTGTTGTTTTTAATTGTTTGGCAGGTTGCAGTGAATTGTGAACAGATGTGAACTGGGTGCAGAGGAGTCTGTAGGTTTCCCTGAACTTCTTCCACCTTTCACTGCCACCACAAACTATGAACTTTAAAAATATTCATCTCCTTGTTTTCACCCTGTGCCTTGCTGCTTGGTCATTTTTGAAAATTGCATGATGCAACAAATAGTGCTCTTCAAAAATCCTGGGTCCCCATCAGCCAAGGCAGGCTGGGCTGATTGCAGTACAGGGGGATTATGAAACGGCCATAATTTTCACATAAAGTTTTGCAAATGATCCTGTCACAGCTGATCTGCCACTTGCACAGATGGTGTGACTCTGCTGCACTGAGGAGCACTCAAAAATGTCCTGAGACCTGCGTCCTCCTGGGGCTGCCCAAGCCCAGAATTACCTGCACTGCACTGCGGATGTGCAGGCTCAGGGCAGGGCGAGAGGAGACCTGGGGGGTTGCATCCTGCTGTGCAAAGCTTCCGGAGCTGCTCCGGGGACAGAACTTATCCTTGGTTTCAGCCAGGTGCCCCAGCTCCTCCAGCCTGCCGCATAATCAGCTCCTGACACTTTCCATAGCTCAATGTGCTTTTGGGAGGCTCCAAAGAGCCTCTCTTTAAGAGACCCAGAGGGACTGTACAGGGCTGGCACTGCCTGAAATGAAAGATGTCTTATCAGGTTACACCTTTTAGCTCCTATCTGTACAAGCATGCTGATAAGTGGTGCTTTTTCTTCCTCCTTCTCCCCACTCCCTTTCTCTCTAACACAATCTTTGCCAGATCTAGTCAAAGCAGAATGGCTACAGGGGATTCACTAATCCTAGTTTGGAGCTAACCACCACACCACCACCAAATCATAAAAAGAAAGATTTGAAGCACCCAAATTTATTATTCATATACTTTAAGTCCAGCCTTTTCTTCCTGCTCTCATGGTACATTCCCCCTCCCTGTGCTGGGACCCCTCCAGTCACTCCATCCTCTCCCCCTGATGTTCTGTTAAACAGTTATGAGTTCCTGAGGGACACTTGGGATAAAATGACACTCCTCCCATGTGCCAAGAGCTGCCAGGGTTGTGTACCCTGGCACAAGTACAACAGAAACTAAGCCTTGGCCTCCAGCAATGTAACACCCAGATAAACAAGTCTGCCAGAAAGAGGCCGGGCTGAGGCTCCGCGCTCGCAGCGCTCCAGGAGAGGCTGATCCAAACACTCCGGAGCTGCAGATAGCTGCAAGACAGGGTGTACCCAGGAAACCCAGGCTGCTCCGTGTTGTTACATCCCTCCTGGCAGCAGCCCAGTGCATCCCCCACAGCCACCCTCCCCACACCACGCTTGCCAACAGTGCGGGGCGAAACACACCGGCAGCAGCTCCGTGCAGACCTGGGCAGGGGAATCCTTCTGCTTTGTGGCTTCAGTGGATTGGACCAGGAGAACATGATCAATGAGGGGAGAGGGGAACCTCTGGCTTGCCCAAAGCCTTGGCTGAAGGTGCACCCATGGCTGGTTGAACCCTGGGGATGGTGGGGACAGACCCCAGCTGTGCCCAAAGTTCAGGAGCAAGAATGAAGGAACAGCAAAAAACCTCTTCTCTCCTCTACAACCCGAGATTCTTTCTGCCTTTCTTAGAGCTGGGCTCCAGAAGCACCACCTGCCTCCTGCCACAAAGCCTCTCTTCTGCTCCTGGGCACTGACACCAGGAAGGAAAGCCCTTCCTACAAGAGGAGACAGTGGAAGAGATCTGGGCTGGCAGAACATCCTCCAGAGCAGGAATGGGCTCTTTGCATACAAGTCAAGGACATGGCCTGCCTCTGGGTCGTTTGGGCACTCCCTCAGACCCTGTCTCCTGAGTTACATACTGTAAATCAAGTACTTTTTGAGAAGAATCATGATGTCTAGATGTCTGAGCACTGGACCCCTGCCTGCTTCTGCCAATGAGAGCAGGCGGGGCCAGAAGAAGATGCCTCCCATCTTCTCCCCATCCTTCTCTGAGCTGTTCAAGTTGTTCTCCTTTTGCTTTTCCAAGGCCTTTGGAAAGACTTGCAAGGATCATGTGCCCAAGGAAGGAAAATCAGAAGTCCCCCAGCAGTGATAGGCACTCTCCACCCCCAGTCCTCCCCAGGCCAGCAGTTGCCCGTCAGGGGTGGTTTGGCTTGTTCAGGGAGGGGAGGCTGGGCAGGGCTGCACAAAAATCCCACCTTCCACCTGCACAGAGCAGCCACTGCAGCTCCGGCCGCAGAGCTGCTGGCACCTTCCACACAGCCCAGACACGGCTGCTGCTGCCCACTGTGGCTTATATTTCATTAGGGTTTGCATGGATTAGAGGCCAGCGAGGACAGGCTGCTACATATATATTTCCTTCCTTTCCTATGCCAAAGGGAGCTGCAGACAGCCAGGACATACCACGAGCTTCAGCAATGCTATCACCCACCCTCTTCCACCCAGCACGCCAACTGTGGGAAGCAGTGGAGACCCTGGAGGGTGGTTCCATTAGTATCATTACTAATTCATCATTAATATCATCACATTAGTATTTGAAATTGGGGTTATCCTCTCCTACCATCAGATCTGACCTGCTTCATGGAAAGCCACGAGCAGCAATGAGCTTGCAAGGCTCAGTGTGTAGGTAACCTCTGACTGAGGAGTGTTCAGAGCAGAGGTGTTTGCTAGCTAAACTGGACTGCCTCCAGTGAGGATAGAAAGGAGACCCAGTTAAAAATATTCAATCAGTTTAGAGGCATATGCACAAAACCAGCAAAAACCAATCTTGTTTGCAGTGGAGACATTGGCAGTCTTAACACACCCAGAAATATGGGCCATGGGGTGCCTTGTACATCACGTGTGTTCCAGGGAATCCTCTTGCAGAAGTGTGAAGGAGCTCCGTTCACAGACCCCATCACAGACAACTGCATTTTCCTTCTGAAGCCTGCCACCAATACCAGGCAACAACACCACCAAGACAGTTTTTCTATGAAGCTTTTTCTTCTGTCTTCAAACTGGAGAGAATGCTTAAGTACTAAGTTGAGAGGGGCACTTTAAATCAGAAAGAATGGTACACACCAGCTTGACTTCATTTGGGGGGATTTAAAACTGATGAATGACTCAGGAAAAAAACTTCTGCAAACCTAGGCTCTGATTTCAGCTGAGGGACAGAATTCTGTCAGCTCTGCTGCAGACTCTGGCTGGAGCAGTCACATGCTGCAGATAGGAGAGGGAGGTGAGCTGCCGTGAAACTGAGGGATAATTGGTAGCTAATAAGTTTAAGTGCTATCAGTGGTATTGTTAAATATAGTTAAATGCAGTTTATCCACCTCTAATTCAGTATTGATCCACTTCTACTGTACACCAAGGAGGCCAAGTGTGCTTGATTTTCAGTGCATCACTTCAGCATCACTGACTGCCCTGGAGCCTGTGGGACCTTTTGGAAACTGTGGTTGACCTCAGCAATCCCCACTCAAGATTAGCTTAATGCAAGTCCGGTGATAATTGCAGTTTCATTAGTAAAGCTCCAGCTCCTTGAGTCATTAAACCGTGTGAAGAACTCTTTTTCTCCTTGTTTCTTTAAACATTTATAACCTCCATCAGGACACTGAAAAAGGCACAAAAATCTGAGCTCTAAAATCTCAGGACCTAAAAGTAAAGTTAGAAAAAGCTTAGACAATTATTATTCTCTAAACCCACGTGCTTGCAGTGAAACCCATTGCCTTTTTCAGCCTGACTCAGACTGCGCAGTTGCCTGGAGCTGGCAGTTCCCCTTCCTGCTCCCTTCCCAGTGCTCCTGTCGGCTCTAGGATGTGGAGTGGAGAAGAGGTGTGGAAGGGGAGACAGGGGTGCAGAGGCTGAGCTGCACTGCTCCCAGCACTGCCTGCAGCCCCGGATCAGGCAGGTTAAAGCTGGACCAGGCAGCGCAGGCGATTGCTCACTGCAGGTGGTTTGCATTCCCCACTGCCAGGACTCTCTCGGTGAGGCTCAGGAGCAGACAAGAGCCGGCTTCACGTTAGCAGCGCACTGAGATGTCCCCTGTGCGCCTTGAAGCATCAGCCCTGCTAACCCCCCCAGTGCAGGCTGCTGGGGGACGTGCCAGACTGCCCATGATGCAGAGATCTCCTCACAGGACAGCATCATGGTCACGGCTTCATCACACCCTTGCACCTTCCTGGCTTCCCTTCGAAAGCCATGTACCAAACCAGGGCAGAGGGAGAGCAGCAAATGTGCAAGGGATCCGTCCTGCAGCATGCCAAGCCCCCTCCTCTCCTCGCTGGCTCCCACTCCCAGCACCTTGCAGGATCAGCCCCTTTCTTATGAACTGTCAAGTCATTATCGTCTTTCCCTGTTTGGCACTTAACGTCTCTTGGCAAAAGATTAATGAATTGACTGCCTTTCAACAGGTTTTATGAAGCAAGACAAGAGCATGCCAGCACAGACAGAATATTAAAGGGAACAGGCAGGGAAGCCTCTCCTGCCCGGTGTGTGTCTGTGCAGCCCGTGCCTGTGTGCAGGCACGAAGGGCTCCCAGGGAACTGTTGGCTCCCAGTACCAAGCAAGGGGAAAAATCACAATAAAAGCAACATGTGGCCTTTAGCTTACTGCTTTACCTTGGATGAACCTTCATTGAAACTGCTCCCAGACTTCTGATTTCACACTAAATCCCCCCCCACACACACCATGAAGGTGATTGTTGTGCATGTTCACATGATGGAAACATATGATTTAGGGATTGGGGGATTTAAAGCACTGTTTACATCTCTGTGGTTATTTCACCCCAGTGAAAGTGCCCTGCCAGCCATGCTGTCAGCATTTGGGTGCACAGGATCAGTCTGTCACCTGCTGCAGAGGGCAGAGCTGTCTGCACAGGTGAGGGGGGAGAGAGGAATGAGAGGTGCCTGCATGATTCATACAGGGGTAACTCAGTCAAAGGGCTCTGGTGACTTCAAAAAACCTCCAGAGCAGAGACCTCCCCAAAACAGATTTCACACCATGTAACATGTCCTTCAATATTTTTTATCGTTTTTAAAATATATGGATTGAGTGTTGATTTAGGTCTTTAAAACAAATGAACCATTTTATTCAAGTAATATCTGTGTTAGCAGTGACCGAAACTATTGCAGTGATTATTTGCACATGAGAGTAAAGTAATGGAATTTCAGGCCTGATGAGATTGAGCCAAAATGCTCCTAAATGTTAGAGAAATTTCAGTCCTGGACCTACTTTGAACTCCATGACTCACATCCCAGACCTAGATTTTTAATCCTCTGTAGTAATTGAAAATATGTAGCACGGAATATCTGTTTCGTGGAAGTTTAAAGACAGAAAATCACAGCCTGTTGTTCTGATGTTAGAAGGTCCTGACAGTGCAAAGTGATGAGAGGTGCAAGGAATTTCTGATTCCCATGGATGTGAATGCTAAATAAATTTGGTCAGCATCTCACAGGTTTATTAACAACAGATTAGATTTATTAACAATATCAGAGCCATGTGATGGTTTATCAGTTGTTGCCTCTCTCCACATAACTTTGCATGATTACTGTTTGAATAGAAGTTAACAGTGCTGATCCCCAGCTGGAGTTTGATGGACTAGATCCTTGGGAAACTAAAGATGAGACTTTCTACAGTATCTCTAAAGCCATGCAGGATTTGTAAACCTCCCTAGATCCTCGGCATAGACCTGAAACACCTGCTCAAATAATCAAGAAAAGCAGTTCACAGGCAGGAGCTTCTTTGGAAATCACCTGGGAGAGCTCATGGATCAGAAAAGGCGACAGCCACTGCTCTAAGAGGGGTACCAAAAGGTAGGAACTGTGATGGCACTTGAAATGGCCCACATGAGTGAGCTGTGGAAGGCCAGGACGGTGTGCTGAGGGTTCCTGGGGTGACACACAGCCCTGCTCCTCTCACACCAGTTGCCCCAGGGCTGGCTACAGGTGGCCGAGCAGCTCTGCCCTTCTCCAGCTGCAGCACAGGCAGAGCCTTTGCAGCCACACAGAGGATCTGTGAACTTGGAATTAACGTCAGGGCTCCTCTCCAGCACAGGCAGACAAGAGAGAAACGTCAGAGATCTCATGCCATGTGCTTCCTTAACAGCCCGTGTGGAGATTTATGGCACATGGCATGTTAAGCAGGGAAACATTTCCTCTCACTTTTACTGCACACGGAAGTTATCCCACACTGCCGCTCCTGCCAGCAGCACAGCTGACTGGAGGACTGGAGAAGGTCCTTTTCAGGTGACAACACTGGTAAAAATTAGAGGCATCCTACTTCTTTTGGTATCAACAATAAAATGTGTCACTGTGGGTTGGAGCCTGACTTGCAGGAGTCGTTCCGCTCTGGCTGTGCTCCTGAGGCAGCTGTGGGGCACTGAATCCAGGATAAACACAGTGAGCACTGGGGATCCTCCTTGGCGGATTTACAGGGGATAGTTTTACATCTGTGTAGAAGCTAAAAGACATTTTAGACATGGGCTGGAATGAGGCAGTGTCATCATGTGAGGGTCCCTCCCTTCCCCTATCAGACAGGTAGGGGAATGCAGGCTGCCACAGGGATATTCAAATGGTATAGGCATACACAAACCATTACATTCCCTCGCTCCGAGTTCATCTGACAGTCATTTTGCAAGCGGCTCTCTTTGATACGACATCGTGGCCAGCATGTTCTAACTAGAATGGTGACATCGCTCCACACCTTGAACCACCCACATGTATATCAAAACAGCCTCAGCAGATGCGAGATCCCTGTACAGGCAGGAGTTTCTCAGGAGAAAAAAAACCGACCTGACTGAACCTAGTTAGGGAGCTTGCAACACTGTGTTTGCTGCTGTAGCTTTGATATTTTCTGCCATTACTGCTGTGGCCATGAAGCGAAGCCTTTAAAGGCACAGAAATCATGAATATAGGACACCCTAGGCAGGGATTGTGACAAACTTCCACCTGCAAGAAGAAGAAAGGACATGAGTTAGAGCTTGCGTAATGTCCCATTTTTCCAGGGACCAATTCTCCACGCTCACCCTAAACCTGTATTTTTTACATAGATGCATTTAAGGCTGCTTTGGTGCAGTCTTCAGGCTGTTTTCATGCTTGGACACCAGCACAGGGGTACACACACCTGCAGAGCAACTTTTGAGAACTGGAATTAGGCTTTTGTCTTCTAGAGTTTTGAGTTCAGAGAGATTTTCATGCTCAGAAATAGGAGACACTCACAATGCAGATTTAATTGCAGCTTGGGGGTTATTTATATATTTATTTGTTTTCCATCAGTATGCTTCCTTGAGGCTCTTTAGCAGAAGGCCTGGCACTCACAGCTTGCACACGCCAGCAGCTGCTGGTGACCACATTGCTCTGTAACATCAAAGCACAATTTCAATACCCAGGAAGGCTGGATTCTCTGCTCAGGGGGAAAATTTGCAGGTATTCATTTGCACGTAAAATCCTCTCCATGCATTTTCTGTGGGCAAATGTTGGGGCAAACCAACTACTCCCCATTGTCTGCCTTCAGAAATATTCACTCTGGGAGCCACCGTTGACTCTGCATGAAGTGGGTGTGAGCACAGCTGCTGCCACGCCTGTCCAGCAGAGGTTGAGGTCCCAGCCAGCCCCCTGTTCTCCCTGCCATTCTCCCACTCCGTACCTGACCTCGGGGGCTGCTGGGTGCTCACGCCACTGAGAACGCACAGGAGGTGTCACTGCACAACAAGTGAAATGGGAATTCATTTGCCAAGCAGAAGCGGAGGGGAAGAGATGCAGCTCCCCGGTTTGCACATGCACACAGATCTGTGTTTGTGTTTCAAAAGCGCAGTCTAAGGGCGTGTGTGATCTGTGCTGCAGAACGAATGGCTGTTCTCAGCCAGGCAGGCTCAGCACCTGTGCAGGTGACAGATTTATGTGCCATTGCTCTGACAGATAAACCAGCAGTGTAAATAGAGCTCACGGACTCTGCGTGGAGCAGTTCTGTGCCCTGGCTCACACCCATCCACACCAGGCTCACTGAGATCCCCACAGTGCTCTCATTCACAGCCCCATCTACAGCACATCATCCTCATTTTTACTAAGGTGGGATGTGAAACTCTTACTGTCTATAGTTTCCATCCCTACCAAACCTCCACCTGACACCCCTGGGCATGACCCACACCCCCTTCCCCCCATCACTGTAGCATCAACACTTACAAGGTAGCAACAGCTGTCATCAGATATTGCCCCAATGGCCTGTTCTGTCTTAGGAAGGGTCGTGGTCGTCAGCTGCCCCAGGAAAGAGGCAGGAAGCCATTCCAGGCAAAGGGAATTTCATCCTCAGCCACACAGCTCCATGGATCAGCCTCAATGAGAAAGGCTTCTTGCTGTTCAGTACTACTTGAAAAGAAGGGATACTCATCATCCCAAAGTCTCCACGGGTTTGCATTAGGTCAACTCACTCAGCTCCCTGCTGGAACAGGAATGACCATCCTGAAGGATGCTGTAAAACCTTTGTGCAAAGCAAGATCTGAGCCAATTTCTGAAGTTTCTGAGAAAGCAAACTAACTCTAGGGTGGGGAGGGGATTGTAGCCAAAGGACTTGTTGGACTATTTTCAAGAGTATTCCTTGAAAACACAAGAAGGCCCAGGAATGTATACCTGTGTGTGTGTACGCATACATCTACATCTCTTTCCTTCCCTTCCAACAGCTTTTCCTGCTCATCCTCTCCCTTAATTGAGATTTTTTAGCTCCGACAGTGGATCACAGTAATTATTTTCTTGATCTCTTGCCACACACTCTCTTTCATCTAAACTATTTCACCCACTCACTTTTGTGCAACTAAATGAGACACAGCAAACACGTGAGTGATGCATTCATGCATCAGAGGGAATAGGAAAATTCAAATTGGGGCAGCAGGGCTGTCTCCAGCCTTGCAGGACTCCATGGAAAGTGCCTTTGGGACTTCACGTAGTTTCTTCTCCAACTGTAATTATTTTCCCCCTGTTCTAAAGCCTGTTTCCAACCCTCATCATTACAGAAGTCCTCATGGCACTTAGACATGAACTTACATACTCGGTTTAAGTCACTGGAAGGACATCAAAGGAACTCCTGACCTCTGGAGCATGATATAGACCTCTCCTGGCATTTTTCTTGCTTCTTTAACCTGAGTAATCTGTCCAATATAACTGCCATTGATTCATTTCTGTTTCCAGCAAAGCACAGGTTGGGTTCTTTCTGGTGGAAAAATATTTTGTCAGAAATATTTTGACTTTATTTCCAAACTGCCAAGTGCTTCCTAGCTCCTTTCTGTAATTATTATGCACTTTTTACGTGTCAGAGAGAACACTGAAATGAAAGGGATGCGCTGCTCTTGGCAAACCTGATCTCCTTCCCTCATTGTTTCTTTTCCGTAGCTTAGGGAGGAATATATCATTTTGTGCAAGAAGGGAAAACTCCTGCTATTTTCGGTGCTGTGAATGCTGGGAGTTCGATGACATGCAGTCACTGCGCTTGCCAATGCAGCGGGACACCAGCTCAGCTGTACTTTTGGCTCAGCCCTGCGCTTTCTAGGAACCATTTCACAGCACCACCAGCACCGATGAGGAGCACGAGGGAAGGGGCAGAATCCTCCTGTTGCAACACCCCATCCCGGCTTTTTACACCTGCACTGAGCTGGCTTTTCACAAAGCAGTGAAACAACACTCACAGCTTGAGGGAGCGCACTGCCAGCTCGCAGCGAGGGAGCACAGCCCTCCTCCATGTGGAGGGTGTTGCAGAGATCCGATCTGGGCTGCACTGCAGCTCCTGGCTCTGCTCCTGCACGCCGGAGTTGGCACCGCGGCCTCCAGCTCCTGACACCTGTGCGTGCCAACACTTGTGCTGCTTCTGGGAGCAGCTCAACACCTGCAGCGTGCTCAGACATCACCACCCGCCCTCTCAAAACTGCGCCGGGGGGCTGCTCCAGTTGTTAAAGGTTCTTCTTCCTCTCTTGCACTTTGTGTCTCCCATGAGTGGCAATGACAGAAGGCAGAATGGAGTTCGAGCCTTTGATGTTCACTGAGTGTGAACGTTTCTTGAATGTGGCTGGTGACAACCCAAACGCCAGCTCTACAAAGCTGCTACCAGGCTGCCCAAGCAGCAACTCCAGGGAAAATTGGGAACTTTTCACCAGCAGTAATTCCTTTACGGGCAGTCACTGAATACTACCTGCAATGAGAAAGCAACAGGTCTGAGAGCTGGTCTTAGGCTGATGTCTGTTATCATCTTCCTCTTTGTCTGGAGTTGTTTTTGTTATCTGGGAAGAAAACCCTCACCCTGAATAAAAAAAAAAAAAAAGCCTGACAGTTTAGAGGCTGAAGATACACTCAAGTTCCTACAGACATGGTTAAAAGTATCACCCAGGAATTGTCACTCTTGACATTCTTCTGGGCAATTTTTTAGTTTCCTTTATTTTGTTCAGTAATAAGCTTGTCCATATGGAGACCACAAGAAGTTTAAGCCTGGGAACTTAAGGATTCTCAGGGAATGCTGTGGGAGGGAATTTAAGGTAGGCTATTCAAGCCACAATTGTTAGTGAACCCAGAACGCTCCAAATTGTCACTAATATCATAAATTGACTTTTATAGAACCATAAACTTCAGGTCAGACAGTGCTGGCAGGTGTGCCACTGGCAGAGCTGACGATCTGCCAGGCGTGAGAGCTTCTAGAAACATCATCCTGCAAAATGGCTGAGGCTGAGATGGCAAAACCAGGTGAGGATCCAGACTCACAAGCAGCATCACCTTTGCACTGGCATGCTGGCATGGCTAAAGGAAATTAACTATCCTTCAATGGTACTATTCTGTTACTAAACAGGTTATTAAGGTAAAAGGGAAATTAGCTTTACTATTAAAAAGCTTTTTTGTGATGCTAGAACCATTCTTTACGTTAGTATTACCTTTCCAGGATAGTAAATCATCTTCCTGAACAATACAAACCCAACAGTAGCAAGACTGAGCAAAAATAAAAGGTGAGAGGTGATGGTTATTTCACCCTGTGTGGTTCCCCCGCTTCCAGGTCCAGCTTCTTGGCACCAGACCAGGTGTCAAACTCCCCACTACACATGGAGGAAATCAGAAAAGTAAGAGACTGTTTCTCAAGCTGCAGAAAAGATATTTGTAGGGTTTCTAAAAAAAAAATACTAAAACTCTAAATATGGAGTTTCTTGGGACAAATTAAAGAACTTTTAGAAAACTGGTCATTAAAAATAATCAACTTCTGCCTTACACACTGAGGTGCAAAAGCAGGCAGGAGGACTTACCCTGCTGAAAAAATGTCATTTTCCCTGAGTGCATGTGCTTAGCCCAGGCTGGAGCCATCTGTTCCGAGGAGTGTGTGGCCTTACAGCGAGCCAGTGTGTGTACACAGGAGTGTGTGTTTGCTGCTCCCTGACCCAGAATCAGGCTGTTATATAAACCCTGGGATTATCAATAACCTCACATTACAAACCAGCTCCTGTTCAACTCATTAAAGGATTGTGTCTCTGCCTGTTCTGACTCATTTAGCCTCCTTGGCATTCTCTCTGTTAATGAAGATAGCAACTCATTACTCCGCACAAGCTGCAACACCCATAGGTTAACTCGGTTTTCCCTTTTGGAAAGATTCTTTTACAAGGATATTGCAGCAGTTCCTCCCGCCCTGGCAGAGCAGGTGCCAGGCCAGCCAGCAGCTGGATATTCCGACTGCAAATACACGATCTGGAATCATGGCTGGATGGATCTGCAGCACCCAGACCTGGGGAATCCAGCAAACTTTAACCACCCTTGTCTCAGGCTCGGGTCCTGGCTTTATCACAGACGATGTTACATCACCCCCTTGCAATGAAACATATAATGAAAACCCAAAAGCTGACTCTCTCTAGGGCATTGCGAAGAACCAGTTTTAAGGGAGAAGCTGAGATGTGACCTTGTTCCTATAAGCTTTTGCCATAATTAATTAACTTGTCTGTAAGTAGGTTCGTAACACTGTCCTTTTTCCCTTCAACCAGCTCTACAATTTGACCAGGATGATGGGATCAGCAAAAAATTCTTTCTTGGAAGTCCTAGAATTTGCTGTCCTGGTTCTTCTGGGCCTCAGATCTTGTGCAATCTGCTGTCTTGCTCTTCTTCCCTCCCAGCAACTCATCCCACACAATCCACTGCAACTGTTCAAGGTCTGCTTTACAGACTGAAAGGCTCCTTCACTTCTGATTTTTTTTTGTTTTTCTCTTAATAGGCTTTGTGGGATTTGACTCTAAACCCAAAAAATCAGCCAAATTTGAAGGTGTAAAATTCCTCGGTGTTGGCCAGTGCTGTGAGTTTAAATCCCAGAGTAGCCAGGATAAAGGGGCTCCCAGTCTGAAACTGATGGCTCTGTATGGCCAGTGCCACCTGAAAACAAACCAGAGACACTTTTGAGGAAAAGCATTTTACTGGCTGAATGACTGCTCAAAAAAAAAAAAAAAATTTCCAGGTTACTTTGCAAAGGAATAACCTGGACAAGACCAGAATAAAGAAACAAACCCAACCCAAGTCCTTCAGAAATCACCTAGAGGGCAATGTGGTTGGAACTTAAGCAAAATAAAGCAAAGAGGGTAAAAAAAAGAAAAAGAAAAAAAGAGAAAAAAGAAGAGAAGAAAGCAGAAGAGATTAAAATTAGGAGGCAGCTAATTTTTTTTTAAGCAAAGCTACAGGACTACAGGCAAAACCAAGGAAAATTATGTTGCTCTTCCTGTGGAAAAGTCATGAAATTCCAATTGAGAGAGTGTTCTGATCCATCTGAGGTTGGCATTTTAATGGGGCTGGTTTCTCCAAGGCAGCCCATTACAGCCCCATTCAATAGTTCTAACCATTGTGGAAAAATGCCATGTGCCAACAGCTATTTTCCACAATTTTCTTCAGAAAATCTGAAAGAAATGCAGAAAATTGATTTGAAGCCCTGGCAGAGAGATAGAGAAACAGTAGCACAAGGCTGCAGGCCAGTAATTTATGTTTCAAATGTCACTGAGTGCTCTGCCTATAATTTCAGGGGAGAATGATAATAATTAAAAGCACAAACTCTCCAGTCATTTCTTACAAGAGAAAAAGCTGAATGTAGTAAGTGTAGGGATTTCTTTAAGTGCTTAACTTTTCCAGTGGAGTTTCAAAAATTAAATATAGTAATAATATCTGTCCTCCAGAGTTATCCCACTGAGCTTTCCGATGTCAAGAGGGGAAGCACTTCAGCTACCATGCACAGGCAGACACTGCTTGGATGAAATGTGGGGCTGTTTGACACGTCCCCATGACCCCTGCAGCCCACAGATGGGGACCAGCACCAAATGCTCCCTGGGGGCACGCAGAGACTGCCAGTGGTGTCACTGGGAGGGCAGGGAGGGCTCAGCATGTCCCTGCCCATCAGTCTGAAGGGTGGTGAAGAGCCACCTGAGCCAGAGGTCATGGAATCATAGAATGGCTTGAGTTGAAAGGGATCTTAAAGATCACCTCATTCCAGCCCCCTGCCATGGGCAGGGACACCTTCCCCTATCCCAGGTTGCTCCAAGCCCCATCCAGCCTGGCCTTGGATACTTCCAGGGATGGGGCATCCATAACTTCTCTGGGGACCCTGTGCCAGGGCCTCAGCACGCTCTGAGCAAAGACTTTGTGATCAAGGTCCAGCACCATGAGTAGCCATGGGAATGCTCTGAGGACTTGCTCATTTGGATTTATCCCTGGATCCCTTGTACCATGCCCCACCAAACGAGCTGCTCCCAAGGAAGCAGCCTGAGGCAAATCCGAACACAGAACCAAGAACGCCTCAGGCAGGTTATGAGAGCAACCAGCTCTGCTTGGGGCTTCAAGTTCTTGGGGTGCCCAAGGTGACCTCTGTAGACAACAATGGCCCCAGTTCGGTGCCTGCAGTGGTTTCTGGAGTGCATGGTCACTGTGCAGGGGTTCCATAGGGGGTATTTATTTGGGTCTACACCACGCCCAGGCCTCTTCTGGGCTGGTTCTGCAGTGCCTGGGCTGTTATTGCCAGGTTCCAGTTGAACTCAGGGTGCAGGGTACTCTCTGCAGCTAAACCCAGTCCTCTAACACTCTCCCTGGCTACAGGGGACAGACTACCAAACTGCAAACTATCATGTCTCACAGCCAGCTTTCCACAGGGGTATCTCTGGGAATCTCTGAGGATTACTCACCCTGCAAATACAATGTGCTTTCCTTACCAGTGGGAGCAGAACCCCAAAGAGCTGTTGACATTGCGAAGGACACACAGGAGCAGCAAGAGAATTTTCACTTCTTTGGTAAAGTCACCAGGAATTACATATGAGCACCTAAGAGCAAACTTTTTCTGTTCTGCAAACAGGGATCGTCATCTCCTCTACAAATTATTAAATTTGCCAATGGCTTTAATCTGTGCAGAAAAAAAGGCACTTATAACTTTTCACATCCATTCTGACAACCACAGGGACATTTCTCAAGGCATTTATTACATTCATTGAGGAAAAATTAGACCTAGAAGTAGTACTTTACATACTTAAGAAAACTAAAGGAATGGTCATATTTCAGTAGGTGCTGTTAAATGTACAGCAAAATCTAAACACTTTATTTATGAAAACAATAAAATGAATAAATAGAAAAGACATCAAAGAAAAATTCTGGACTGAGGAGATAGTTCTACTTTTTCAAGAATGTGCCTACTATATTAATACTATACTTTGCCTAGGTTTTTTTCAAACTAAGCAAATCACGGAATCTTTCTGGATGCAGGCAGTGTCATTGCAGAGATAAATGGCTCTCAGATATTAGTTTCTGACTGGGTAAACACTGACCCTTTGACCATTGACCATTTGTCCACAAATCACAATATTTACTGAAATACAAAGGAGATGTATGTACTGCTACATGTAGTCACCTTTTTTTTTCAGCAGAAAATCCTCCTGGCAGTATCTCATATTGATTAACAACAGGATTTGAATTAAACATGTAAATTTGTTTATCTGTGCTGTCTCCAAATGCTCTTTTATTCCCCAGAGTAGAAATGTTCATTAAAAATAAGGAAATAAATAAGTAAATATCTTCTAGTAGGTAAAAGATTACGTATGTCTTTTATAGGAGGAAAATTTTGGAAAACTGTTTGACTGTGAATGACATAATCTAAGCCTGCCTGAGTTTGAAGACAGCCTGAAGAAAGGCGTAAATACCTAAATCTTGTATTCATCTCGGTCAGGTATTAACTCATTTTGCTTCTTAGCAACACACGTCAGAAGGCAGAGGGTGATCTCACAATTCGCTCTGCCAACTTATTAGAAATTCCCACTGGAAACATTCAGAAGGAAAATTTTCCCTGAGAGATATCACACTTTGAAGTTCCCAGCAGCTTCCCTGGATGCATTTAGCCATGTGAAGGGCTACCAGCAGCAAAAAACCCCAGAGGAATGCAAATTCCATGAAACAGGATACCCAAACTTCCCTGCTGGACAGGGTTTGCTGCTTTGCTGGACACAGTAATCCCATCTCAAGCCATAAATACCTTGCAAAAAGTAGCTGGTCCTACCTTGGGCAAGGCTTTTGCCCATTGTTGGAGTGGGAATGCTGAGAAGAGGCCTTTAGTTCCAGTTCATGACTGCACCAACACAACTGAGCACTTTGCTGATTTAACTGAGGGCAGAACTTGACCCTCAGTCCTCGTTATCTCCACTCCATGTCAGAGACACTTCAACCACCAGACCTGCGTGCCAAACCTTATTATGGTATGTTATCATATAATAAATATGTGATTAATGATAACTGAGCACCACTTAATGAAAGGTTTTCTTGCTTTTTCTATTTATATTACTGCACGTAATCTGAACCTCTGATAATTAAATGTTACATAAAATATTCCAATGCTAGCAACCCTGGGAGCATCTTTTTGAACACTTGGCAACCTTGTAATGGTTTGTCATTAACAAGCATGCCCTAATGTGACATTCCACTTCAGCAGCCTCTCTGAGAAGGTCTCTTTTTTTATTTCCCATTGCAGCAAGGAGCTGAAGGCTGAGTTATCCAACAGAAGAAGCAGGTGTTGCAGCGCTGCTCTCTGTGGAGGTTATTTCAATACCCAGACGTCATTAGCACTGAGCTACAGGACGTTGTAGTGCAGTAAATGCGTCACGTTGCACTGCCTGCCATGGTCCTCTGGTGCATCCTGCCATGGATCATCCCGGGATCCTGTCAGCAAAGGTTGTTTGAAAGGGAGGGACTGGTTCCCGTGAGCAGGAACTGCAGAGCGATGAGGAAGATTGCAATCTATTTTCCCCCCTTTTACAGATGCTGTCTTCCTTGCTCACACTTGGCACTGAAATAAAGGAAAAATACTGCGAATTCAGGGATCGTAGAATATTTTGGGCTGGAAGGGATCTTTAAAGGTCATCTCGTCCAACCTCCTTCAATAAGCAGGGACAGTCAATGGGTCCAGTTTAGTATAATTGTATAAACATGAATATTAGCTCAAAAAATATAAATAATACTGAGCTGTCGCAATGCTCCTGATGGTGCACCAGTGTTCCAGTGGTTTCACCAGAGAAGGGTTTTGCGTTGCACTGGGGTTGATTCATGATCCCATTTCTGAGCAGGTAACACCTTGCCAGCGAGGAGATGGATGGGACATGGATGTAGCTGTCTGTGCAACCTCTTGCTTGCCGTGTGGGAGAGGCTCTACTCATTCTGGGAACCTGAAAGCGCCTTCAGCTCCTTGTCCCAGGAAAGCCTACCCTAGCTTTACAGGAGAGCTGCCTACCTTAGAACGATTGGATAATTCAGGTTTGAGAGGACCTCAGGAGGGCCTATAAGATCAGAGCAGGTTCCTGAGGGCTTTATCCACTCTTGCCTTAGCTGGGATAAACAGGGAATTCTCTACGCTAAATGAAGCTGGGATTTTGCATCAAGTCTGGACTGATTTAGCAAAAGCTGATGTCAGCAACATGAGGAACTGGGTAGTCTTACCGTGCATGGTGGGGTAGGAAGCTGTTGCTAATACAGCAAGGACAAAAGCAGACCTCTGGCACAGGGAAGTAAAACCAGGTTTAAACAGGTACTGAACGAAACAGTTCAGAGCATGATGCTGCTTGAGCTCCATAACTCCAAACCCCAAGTGAGAGAAGGGCCCCGCAGACACCCAGCCAGCTGATGGAGCGATCTGAAGTCACTCCAGCCAACATCTGCTTCAGCAGGAGCAGAACCTGCCTCGGTGTTGTTAGCACAAGTCACAGTTTACACAGCAGGAAATGTTTCCTTTTCAGACTGAGGTTTGCATTTGAATGCTGGTCTCAGGGAATTGAAGAGGATAATTTTATCTAAACTGATTTTCCCACTCCTAACAATTTTACCCAGCAGGTCTCAGGTGCCAAGTGGGGCTTCACTAGTGGCTCTGCCTGTGTATTCACAGGAGATAGCTTTTTTAATTCTTTAGCAATTCCTTTGTTACTGGAGGAGGGGAATGAAAGGCTGGGTGAATGAAGGGAGGCATGACCCCAGTGTCTTAATAAAATAAAATCCTCTGGGGTTGGCCCAGAGGTTATGCTTCCATTGCCACGGGAGAGGCCTGGATTAATTCCTGCCCTGGTCCTTTGCGCTGAGGCCCGGCAGCAGCAGTGCAGGGTGTTGCAGAGGTTTTGGTCAGCAATACTCAGCAATGACCTTTCTGACTGATTGCAGGGCAGTGTGGATGAGCCCCCGGGGCACCCAGCCCTCCTCAGCTGGGCAGCATCGACAGAGGGGAGTGGGACAGATGACAGCCCAGGTTAAGGGAGGGGACTCAGGGCTCTGCTGGGGGCAAAGGACTTGTCCTCAGGTTTAAAAATGCAAAAAAAAAAAAAGCAGAGAGGGACACACCCCGCTGCCACAGCTAGGCAAGATGTGGGATATTCAACAACATATTATTTGCTGGAAAGAAAATGTAGTTTTTTATTTAAAATGTGGCTCTCAGTGAAAACCACATTTATAAAATTTCAAACAATGTATGTTTTGTGGTTGTTGGGACTGAGCACAGCACTCCTCACGGAGCTTTAAATCATTTCATATGAATGTGAAAGCGCTCGCTGCTTTGCTGAATCGAGAGATCTCCAAAAGAGCCTGAATGTGAAAAGAAAAGTAACAGCTGAAAATTCCAACCAGTGGGCTCGAGTTTTCCGAGGCCTGTTTGCTTTGGCCTGCCTCTGCCATTCCTTTCTTTCTTTCTTTAGAAGTGTGAAACTGGTTGGTCGCTGGTATTTGTTCTGTGGTCTGCACTAACTGTTCCATCTGTGTAAACTCCGGCTCGCCAGCCTGGGAGTTTAACAACACTTTCCCTTCAGCTGGAAGGAAAATGAAAGTCCCGTTAAGTGGCACTTTGAAGCTTTGCAAAACACACTGCCCTGGGTTTGAACACAGAGCGGGAAGCTCAGCTCCTGCCCAGGGCTGCTCCCGGCCACCAGCACAGGACCCGTCACAGACCAGAGCCGGTGGGGCAACCCCAGAGCACCTCGTGGCACACTAAGCATGCAGGAGCAAAGCGAGCGGCTAAAATCTGGTCACACACAAGGAGAGACACACAACCAAGTCAGCTCTATTTTTATTAGGGCTCTCTCTTTGTCTCTGGTTACCAAGACTCTGATCCAGGGAAGTATTCAGGCTCTAAAATCATCTCTCAGGCTGCCAAATAGGAGTTAAATGCCCAAACATCGCACTGGGCCTGGTTTCCAGCTTGTGTCACACGTTAGACTTGCAGATTTTCTTTTCTTTGATGTCCAGCTTAGTCCTAAAGTGAGCCCAGCTCCCCTCTGAACAACAAGTTTGGCTGTGCTCAACGTGACCAAATCTTTGATTGTCTCTGATTTGTAGGACTGAAGATAGAAATATAATATGGTGTTACTGTCATTCCAGGTCACTACTATAACTGATATTTTATCCGTGGGTTGCCAGCCTGTGATTCAAAGTTGAGTCCAGCTTCCAGACAACCTCTGTATCATTGACCAAGTCCTGGGGAGTGTAGGCTGAGGAGCATCCAGCCCCAGTACCCTTTGATGGAGGAAGGACTCGCTCTGCCATGCGTCAGATTGACCTTGATGAAGGGCTGATCCCACCCTGGCAGGACTCTGAGTCCAGCCATGATGTCACCTCTCCATTCCTAGGCCAGCTCCAATCTAGAGTTAAGCCTGGCTCAGTTCTTCTCCAAATATAAAATATATATAAAAAAAAAATCCTGATTAAATCCAGTCAGACTTTTATTTACACAGAAAAGACAATGGAAATGCTGTTTGGCCTCCTATTTCCACGCTGGTTTTCTTCTGCCCCATGATGTATGTTTGTCCTTCCCAGGGTTCAGCCCTCCCTAGATTGTACTCCAGAGCCCTGGGCATAAGGCTGCCTTTTTTCCTTCCTCTTTTTTCATGTTGTTTTTTTTTTGTTTCCTGACTGTGTGCTTAGCAAGGGTATATTTTTAAAGCTGTGTAGGGGTTTTAGCTGCCTGAATTCTGTGATGGCTAACAGAGAAGCTGTGCTGTTATTACACAAGTAATACTTTGAAAATGTGTAGTAAAATTCAGGATCAGTTACTGTCAACATAGGAGAGGGAAATATCAGCTCAGAAAAAATCATTGCTGCTGAGAAAGCAGAATTCATCAGATTCTTCTAAAATAATGTTTCTGAGCATTCATATGAACTCCCAACAGCTGTTGAGTTCAATCGTGTTTCCTCCTAATCAAAATATATACTGTTGGTTTTTTTCACAGAAAATTTAGAGGAGGGGAGAGAGGATTGCAAGTGTTTTAAAGAAAACTACAAGTGACACTGGAAGTAAATGTGTTTTTGAAGATGACTTTCAATAAATAACCAGCTTACCAAAAAAAGCCTTTTCCTGAAATTCAAACAAAAAAAAAAAAAATCACTGAGCATTTTTCAGATTTGCCTTTCCCCTGCTGTCATTTTCTGTCTAAAACCTGGTTCTTTTCAAATACATTTTACTTCAGCTGCGACATCTTATTCCAGCTGAAAATAAACTTCTATTGAAAAGTCCAAGCAGCTTTTCTCTGCAAGGATTTGGAGATTTTGCTTCAAGAAATGTTCACAAAATATTCCACCACGTGGTCTTTGCTGTAGGTAGCAAGAGGTATTTGTTCTCTGCAGAAAACTCCATTGCATAAGGCAGACACCTTTTCATTTTTTCTGCACTCGAGCTCGGACGCCTGTACCTGCCAACCTACTTCAACCAAAGAAAGGTCAGTTGTGCATTTGCATAAAATTGAATGCATTTGCATAAATCAAGCTGCAGCTTTATATATTACATTGATCTGGAATGCACATTGTGTTTTTCGTGGTGACGGGCGATGAGAGGCAGCACCAGCCAGTTATAAGAGAGTTTGTCTTGGGCTCAGCCCTGCGCTGAAGTGAGTGGAGATCAATCCCCGAGTCCACCTGAATGCTCACAGATGTCAATGAGACCACAGCAGACAGTCAGTTCTGCTCCTGCTCAGCTCACCAGAGCGTGAGAGACTATTTTTCCCCCATTTTTTATCTGTTGTGCTTTCCTGAAGCCATGGAATCAAACCTATATGTATCAGAGGTCCATGGAAGCTGAAAATTCAGATTAAACTATCCAAAAATAGGCTTTGCCAAGATTATCAATAAATTGATGGACCCAAGATTTTTATACAATAAGTTTTAGTTCATTTGAGTTTATTCAAGACAGGGGGGTCATGATCTATTTGGATCCAATTTTTTGTCTGATTTGATGAAAGCAGCAGAGAAAATCTAGACTCTCCTGGCTTTTAGGAACTTAAGACTTCACATTAACTTCAAATTCCAGCAAGTATCTAATAAAAGCACTGCAGCTGGTACTGTTCAAATTGCCAATATATTCAAAAGCAATTCAGAAGTGCCAGAGTGATGAGGTGACAGGAGAGCTTCTGCTCCTGCTCTGAGTCCACAGTGGCATCAAGTCCTGTCCTGGAAAGTCAAGGGGCCAGGCCACCTGCTCTCCATGTTGACCTCTGGCAAATCTTTCTCTTAAGAAAGCACCTGAGCAGCTCCAGAATGGCCTTTCAGATAAGTGGTGTCACTCCTTTTACCCTTAAATCCACCTAAGTAGGAGATCTACGCGAGCATGGATCTCAGATTCCTGCCAGGGAATTTTTTTTTGTTTGGAGAGGAATAATTTTGTATCATAACCAAAAATTGCTTTCAAACACTGCACCTGGGCTGTGTAAGTCAGGCAGGCAGGATCAGCCCTTTGCAGAAAACCCCTTTTTAAGCTACTCAGAGAACTGAGGTAGGGCTTGAGCCTGTCACCAGCACAGGGGTTGGCAGAGGCATGGCCAGCAGTGGGAAGGGCTTTGATTTACCTGCATGCTGACCAGTCAGCTCTGCTACTCTGAGTAGAAATCAGATTGTTTATCCAACTCCTTTGCTCTGATCTGCACTTTTGGGGTTCATGCTCACAAGCAAAACAGGCAGCAGCCAGGTCAACAGCCTCAGACAGCAAAGGTCACCAAGCCTGGGCACTAAAATAGGACACAAAAAGGTGTCCAGCTGAGCCCCACACTAACCCCAGCGCACCACTCTTTATTGCAGTGGTTATATCTAATTAAGAGTGCAAGGTGGGATCCCCAGGCAGCTGATCAGAATCAGGAGACACCACAAAATGATAAGTGGAATTGCTTAAAAATCAGCAATTTTTGCTTGAGGGAAAAGGCCTTGCTTTCTTTTTATTGCCCCAACCCTCATCCCCTCACCTTACTTTCGCCTCTGCTTCCTTTTTAGACTCATTTTAAGATAAAAACTAGCTGCTGTTCATTTTGGCAGGCGCATACACCTTATCACAGCAGCTACCAGGGTAAAGGCCCTTCTTTCAAAGTCAGCAGCCAAACATTTTTGGGCGCCATCTCAGACTTAGTGGCAGGGGTAGGTAGGAAGCTGTCCCTGGGTGCAGTGGGACAGGGACAAGCTAGGCTGCTCCTCCTTTCTGCCTCCCCTTGAGCACCCACTGCTCTGCAGGTTCCCTGCGGTGGAGCTGCTCTGAGCGGCTGCAGCAGGCACAGCTTGACGGGAGGATTACCACAGGTACAGGACTGTGATGGTGCTGACGGGACAAACGAAAGCAAAAGCATCCCTTGGCCTGGGCACAGAAGCTGGTTGTTACCTGCAGCTGTGAGGGGCTTCAGAGAGCACTCTGTGGTGAACAGCCCAGCTCGCAGAGCTGTGGAGCATGAGCTGCTCTACAGGAGGGGAGCAGGGACTGTGTGTGCCAGGATCTGAGCTTCCTCTCATCCTGGAGCAAATCAGGAGAAGCTCTGTCAGGTCCATGGAGAACTTGGCTCTAGAAATGCTGCTCCTGCATGGAACAGTTCTTGAGATCTAGCCCATCCACCACAAATTAAGCAATAATGCTCTTAGAAGGTGATGTCTTTGATGCTATCACCCAGACTAATTTCTGCTCCAGTATTCAACAGGAGTTTTTGGAAAGGCAAGATAATGACTTGGGAATTGCAGCTGACCTGAGCATAGTACAGTGAAATTTTTATCAACGCTAGCTGAGAATGTGACACATTTAAACCAATCAAGGGTATTTATTTTACTATAATCTTGTAATAGCAACAATGACCTGAGTGAGGGGGCTTTTCTGAGCACTAAAGATTAGCTGGGCTTAACAGTCCCCTGGATGCTGATCTCTCCAAGGCAGTGATGGAGACATGGAGCCTTTTAAAAGAATTCACTACTAGCTGCTGAAGTCTCCATGAAACAGCCCCATAAGGCCTGCGCATGGTTTTTAATAAATCAGCTCAGGCCCCCATCACCTCAGGCGTTGCCTCCTGGCCAAAATTGCTTCCCTCTGGCATTTTTAGCAGCGTGGCTGTTCTCACTGCAGATTTGTTTCCTCTGTGGTTTTGTAGCCTGTTGCCTTCCATGCTGGTAGGGCCAACATAAGGGGAAGTAGCTGGGGAAATGCCCCTCCCGTTCCTGAGCCAAAAGCAGAGGAGAACTCTGCCTTCTATCTTTAGCTGGGGGGAAGCAGCATTCCCTCATGCTTCCCTTTCCTGCCCCTCTGTGCAGCCAGGGCTCCCCGGATGTTCCATCTGCTCCAGCTGGATGATGGGAGGAGTTGGTGGCTCCGCTTGAGCACACTCAGTGCCTCTCCTCCTGAGTGCTTGGCCCTGCCCTGCTGAGCCTCGGGGCCTTTGCACCGAGGGCACACCAAAGACCCAGGCCAGGGGTAGAGCATGTAAGATTTAATTAGAAAAAAAGTCTGCCTTTGCACAGTCATTGAAAACAAGAGGCCGTTGAAAAAGTGTTACCAAGACTTCGAAAGTGTCAAGATCATTTTGGAAACTCTGCTGCCCATGGTGTATTTCTTGAATCACTGTGTGATGTTTTAGCTTCTGGCTAGATAATAATCAGACAGATATCCCATAATGCAGAAACATCAAGTCATTATCAGACCCTGGAATAAAAAAGTAAAATCAAACTAAATACAAGATAAAGCAATATCCTATGAACAAGTGATTTGTCTGATACCATTCTACTGAAGGCATCTTCACTGAGTTCCAGTGACAGCAGATGAAAGGCAGGACACAGACAGGACTTCTTTGAGCTTGTGCTAAAGTTGCTTTTAACTACAGTTACGAAGTCAATTAGAAAGTCATTTCAGCACTAACGAAACAATGAATGATTGATGCTTAATGGTTCTGGCAGGAAATACAGCCTGGTAAAGACAGCTGACCAGAAAAAGGCAATTCAAAGTTACAAGACATCAAAACTTTAGGGTTTTGTATGTGTGCATATATGTATATGTGTATGTGAATGCAAATTTGCAAAATCAAAGTGTTTCAATCTGGGGCTGCAAATGAACATCTTTAACCGGATAGAGTTCATACTCCCAGTCCTTCTGGTGTAACCTGTCATGTGCTCAGGCTGGCAAATGTGTTTCCAGATCCCAGGCTGGACTGGGAGAACTTCACTGCCTAGGTCAGGTGTCAGTTGGTCATTTCACCTCATGTCCAGTGTGCCTCGGGCAGAAGCAGAGGTGAAGAAAGCATAAATCCGGTTATATATTATACATAACACACAATACATTATGTATTGTTTGTATTAAATACAGATATATTTCTCTATAAATACAGACACATATAGATGTATATATATTTCCAGATGCTCCTGCCTTGAAAAGGCAATAGATCAATGCATTATCCTGTTCTCTTTCCTGTGGCTTCTATTGCTCTCTCTGGGTTTAAAATCAATATTGATGTTGTGATGCCTTGGCCTACAAACCTAATCCCAGGTGGGATTAGAAATTCTCTCTGTAGCAGGAAGAGAATCCTCGGAGAGGATTCAGACTAAATCCAGCTGCTGAGATAGAGAGAGGTTTCTGAGCTTCGTCCAAACAGAGAATATCAAATTTCAATCCTTGGACTAGACCAGCTTTTCCCTCTCCACGGCCCAGCAGCACAGAGCTGTGTGGCTGCAGGGCACTCCAGCAGGAGCAGTGGCAGATGCCCAAAGCTGATGCAACACACAAGAATTAGGGACAATGCTGCAGCACAAACTAATTGAGCAAAACCTCTTTAATGTAGTTACACTGTCCACACACAGCTCCGATCTAAAACTTACTGCTAGAGCAGAGCTCCTTGTGTGTTATAGTCACGTCATAGAGGCTTGATTAAGCAAGAGAAATTTCCTTAGTTTTCCTGTAATCCTCGTGAAACCTGATTGCAGCAAGGAAAAGGAAGGTTCTGGGAAAGGTCAGTGCTTGGTGGCACTTGCAGCACTGCGGGTGCAGGGTAACTGGACATGGTAAAGTTCTCCCTCCCCACATGGCCTGTGCCATGCTCGGTTGGCCATGGAGCCACTCCAGGGTTTTTCCCTGTGACATCCATCCGTGGATGTCAGGATCAGAAGCTGGTACCTTTGAGCCTGGGCACACATATAACCACCGCCTGAAAAAGCTTGACTACTCATTTTAACCATATTTTATGCTTCCCATCTGAGGGTTTTAATGTGCTTAAAGGTGTGTTTGTGGTGCTTGATCCTGTCCGAGGCAAACGCTTGTGGTCTCTGCTTCAGCCAGCTGACAGCTCTGTGACTGTGTGGGCATCACCTCTGCCCACACCGTGCTCTTGCCATCCCTCCTGTGCCTGGCGTCTCCTTTCTCTGAGCAATTACGTGGAAAGCTGCAATTTAACTGTGGAAGAACAGCAGTGCACAGAGCAATTGGCCAGACTGAAACATTTACCTAAGGCCATTTGTTTACAGCATCCTTGCACTCCCCACAAGATCTTTTTTTTGTTTTAATCCAGGCACATGAGGGCTGCATCTTGTTGCCAGCTAAAGGTGCCCTGTGAGCAACCACCTTCCTTCCTCTGGGACCTGTGAGCTGGGTTTGTCTCACAGTGTATTTGGTCTGTCTCTAGAGAGGCTGCTGGAAAATGATTGCTGAACCCATCTCCAGTTCACTCCTGCTAATTAAACACCTCTGGTTCAGTGCTTGCTCGCTCCTTTATTTTCCCCCTCCCCCCTTTTTTTTTTGGCTAGTTCCAAGAGGATATTATTTTTAGCTCAGGAGGGTTAAAGGGGAAGGGAATTGTGCCAGAATCAGGTTGTTAGGAGATGGGGAGAGAGGAAAAAATGCTGGGGGTGGGGGGAGATCTGCAGTGATTAAAATTCCATCTAATAATAAGACAGAAAGCTGCGGTGCATGGGTCCAGCCTAAATTAAGCTCCTGAGTTAGGAGCTCTTTCCAAAATTCCTCTCTAGACAATTTAATTAGGCGACAGGTATTTTCACAGTCACACGGTGGTTCCGCTTGGCAATAAATAAAGACTCCAAGAATTCTTACCCTAGAATCCAATGAAGAAAGCAAAACAAAACTTCCAGCAGGACACAGAGCGGCGTGTGGTGAGATTGGCCCGGCTCCCCCCCTCCCCGTCCCACCCTGCCCAGCTCTGGTAATAGATGGTGCACGAGCACAGTCCTGATTTGGGGGCCAGGAGGTTAATCTCCAGCTTGCTCTCTGATAAAGTCCATATCCAGGCACTGTACTCCACAGCCTATCCATAATCTTGGGGTTTGCTCTTACACAGTGCTGGTGCAGGATTGACGTGTGCAGCCCTCAGTCCTGGCACAAACGATGCCATCTATCCACGTCAGCTCTGCTCTTTCCTTATGCTGTTCCCCCCAGCCCCTCCTCCCCATCCCCCTCTGCAGCAGTGATTAAGGATGCTGGATCCCCAGCCCCTCCCTGACAGCACAGAGCACTGTGGAGAGGGGGTGCTGTCATCTCAGGCAGCTTGGAGCAGGGGAGAAAGAGGAACTTGAATATTTTTCCTCCCCCCAAAATCATCAAACCCTATATTCACCATTGATAATTAATATTCAAAATAATTTAAAAAATAATAAAATCAGCTATTTCCTTTTATTGTATAAATGCTCTTTGTGGCCCATGAAATCAAGGATTATTTTCTTCCCTCCAAAAAATCATAGAATTATTAAATGGTTTGGGTTGAAAGGGTAAAGGACATCTCATTCCAACCTCCTGCCATGGGCAGGGACATCTTCCTCTAGACAAGGTTGCTCCAAGGCCTGTCCAACCTTTCCATGAGCACTTTCAGGGATGATGCATCCACTAATTCTCTGGGCAAATATACCCAGACATTGCTATGCTGAAGAATTCGGAGTACCACAACAAAGGACATGCATTACTTTTACCTGAAAAGTGCATTTATTTAACACACTGCCTTTATTTAACACACAAGTGTAACAATGTAGGCCATGAAACTATAGCAAAAATGGGAATTTCTAGAATTCCCAGAAATATTCCCTCTCTCAGTGCTGTTTTTCTCATCGTTCTTTCTACTGGCTTGTCTCGTATAAATCTTCCTCAATTCCTCTCCCAAATATTTGATGCTGCCTTAACATTTTCTTGGAAACGCTACATGTGTGAAAATATTCTTAGATTTCCTTGGGGTGAAAAACAGACAAATTAAAAATAAGGCTTATCAATAAAGTGTCAGTTGTAAGCACCAAGCTCCCCTGGAATATCTGTTTGTGTGACATCCTTTAAGTGACTTCAGCAGTCCCTCTTGGAGAGTCATGTCTTCAACAGCAGGCTTCCCACGATCAAGGGCTGGATGGACAGATAGGCTGCACAACCTAAATTCAAGTTAAGCACCCAGAAGGAGTGAAAATTTGGAAAATTCTTAAGCATTTTTAGTCAGAATTCACTCAGTGCTCATGGGAAGAGAGCTTTTTACTCACAGAGGTGTTGCAGCCTTCAACAAACACAGTCTCTGGTAAGTACCAGCTATTGCCAGGAAGAGTTGCCTAATTCTTCAGGAAATGGCATGAGTTTGCATTCCTTGAACCTCTGAGCAGTCCTCTGCCTTTTTATTGAGTGGGCGTCTGAGTGCCCAGGTTAGGAGGATGCTGGGGACAAAGCATCAATTTTTGCACCCTGCTGGAAGGGAAGGGAGTATTTAAATTCATCCTTGTTTGTAGAGAACTTTGAAATTATTCAAAAGTATCTGTGTTCTCATTTAACATGTAATAATGATTTCATTTAATCTGAAGGGATTCTTCTAACTGCAAGAGTTCTTACCCCATGTTAATTAAATATCCATTGATTTCTAAAACAAAGGAAAACACTTGCGCTTATTGAGGTTTTACTGGGATGTTCAATATGACATGGTTCTATTGTATGGTTTAGTCCTCTACAAATTTACCTTTAATAAAGAACAGCTAACATGTAGAGAGACTGATTAAGAAAATATAATCAGATAGCCGAAGAATCATTGTAAATGACAAAAAGATGAATTGATGTTGAGTTTCTTTGGTTTTTTTTCCCTTTGGCCAATATATCGTTGGAAATACTAAAATAAAAATAAATATTTTTACTCAAACTAGGTTTCAGTTTACTTCACAAGGGAAACATTGAGGTCTCATGTACTTATACAGCTAAGACATTTTAAAGTAGTCTTTGGAACAGCTATGAAGTCTGAGAGTCAAGGCTGGAAAGCAATAGCCCAGAAATTCTCTTTAATATGAACTTGATGGTGTGTGCTTTAAAATCATTGCCTGAAAAAAGACAAAAACAAAAAAGACAAAAAAAAAATAAAAAGAAAAAGAGAAAAAGACAGAGGAAGAAAAGAAGAAATAAAACTCCTCTCAGCTCTCACTTACCTGAATTACAGCTTCAAGATTCGTCCCCCGTATTCACCATATGCACTGCTCTTTATCCAAGTGTTGGATTTCCTATGGTGCTGCCAATCTGGAAAGTCAAATATTAAGGCATGTAAAAAACAATGAATCCTGCCCATTAATTGTTTATTTTTTTTCATTTGGTTCCTGCCTAGCACAACATCTTCCATCTGAGAAAGCCATTAGCACTGGGAAGACGGGCACTGAATAAGCATTTTGCTGGAAATGGGACATGTTTGCTTTCTTTGGAAGGTGAAAGTAGTGGAAGAAGTAGAATGTGACAATAGGGTGAAACTGAAAAAAAGAAATGGGGGTGGGAGGTGAATTTTTAAAAGAGAAAGCATGTTTCTTACCATTCGGAATTCCACTCGGATTTCCGTGCATGTACACACTCCTACACCTTAACAGCTGCTTTGAAATACCCCTGGCCTGGTAATAACACTATGGATCTACAGCTTCTGAGCTTTTTGCCATGTGACACCATCATATTGTTTGTGCTGCTAAATTTGGCTTTAACACAAGGTTAAAGAAGAGCCCTGCAGTGAGCAGAAAGGCCCCGAGGCTGCCCCGTGCAGGCAGGGCTGTGCAGCCAGTCCCACGTGGCTCTGCAGGGCCCCTCAGGGCTGCTCTTCCACGCTTTCCCCCATATTTCAATCTAATTCCTGTCCTGCATTTCAGATTAGGCCAGAGCAGCCTCTGCTTAGGCCTTGGTGATGCTGCATGAGATGAAATGACACTGCAGACTTGGCTCAGCTATCAGTTTGATTTGCATGATCTGCACTCACACCTTTTCCCGGTGTCATGCCATGCAAATATTTGAGGTAATTGACTTTCACTTGCACGGAACCAGGTAAACGATGAACTACAAGGGGCTGCATTCAAAAGTCACTTGGATTATCCTCTTTTTGGAAGAGTCTCAGGAGGAGGAAGCCTGGAATAAATTGGATTTTGGGCAGGACCTGGGCAAGGTGGATTTGGGGATCTGTTTTGTTATGTTGTGACCAGTCCCAAAGAACGAACAGGAAGGAAGCTTGGGAGATTGTCTGGGCCATGGGTTGACCACAAAGTAGCATTAATTCAGTGGATGTCTTTCCTGACAAATGGTGATTTAACCCATTCATAGCAGATTTAACCCATTCTGGCACTGGGGAATCAGCAGCTGCACCTTTCCATGCACTGCTGAGGAGGAACACTCTGTCCCTCCCGTGACCTCCACTTCTCCATGCTTTTTGAACCAGACACAGACTTCAAGGACCTGGGGGAACAGTTTTGAGGTAAAATTCCTCAGCTCAGAGCAAGCACTGAGATGACATTTAGTCTCTCATTTAGTCACAATTCTTGTGTGTGTTTTTCTTTCCACCAGGCTGTAGAAAATTTGCTGTTGGCTTGTAGTAACAGCAAAGCAGAATCCTTTCCACTGCGGCTGAGAACATGCTGGTTGGACAGCAAAAAGGTAAATCCAAGATTTGGCTGTATCCTGTATGCTCCTTCTCTTTCCCTCAGTTTCCATCCTGCAGTTTTGAAAGATTTGGAACTAGTTAGGATATACAAAGATTAAAGGGCCTTTCTGTCTCTCTGCTGTAGGCCACTGTCTCAGATAGGAAGGAAAGAGAGTTGCATATCAAGTCTGCACACCAGACAGCAAATCTCAGGACGGCTGATTTTTCCTCTGGGATGCTCCAAGTTTCTAACTCCCTTAACTTGTTTATCAGATCCTATTCCCTTAATGTTTGTACCACTGACAAATACTGATTTTCTTCTTGACTTGCAAGATCTGTAGCTGCCACTTGTAGAGGAGAAATGATGCTGTGTAATCCATGTGACCAAGTCATTAGCTAAATCAGACCATATTTTGCATACTGAACAGCATGTCCTCATAGAGAATTGTTTGTAATCAGTCAATATTATTTATTTTTAAAAGTGCAAAAGATACCATTGAGTAAATTTGAATAAGAAATAAATTTGGAGAAATTGTAATCAGCCTGTGAACACTGCAAGCAAGGAGAAAAAGAAACAGGCTAAATTAATTGACTAAATTACTTGCAAGTGCCTCTCTGTGCTGAGCCTCTTCTCAGTGCCTTCAGTATTTTGGGTGCATACCTCAAGCCTGACCTGAATCAAACTCTGCTTTTCCAATCAGAGCTCTTTCTTCAGTGGGGATTGCCAGTCATACTCCATTAAGTGATGGGTTTGCATTGTCAGCAAACGATCATTAAAGGAGCAGGCTGGTAACATAAATTTCATTTTCACTTCTAAACCACGGCCGGTCTTTAGGTGCAGTAGGGACTGATGGACTTGCTCTTTGCCTTGCTTTTTTTTTGGCTTCCCTCCCTCAAGACAGTGATACAGTTCTCAGGAAGGAGTTTTCCATACTCAGTAAGCCTCTTGTTTTCCACCTACTGAAGAAGAGCCAGTAACATCTGATCAGCTGTAGCTTCACATCCAAGGATGATCCTGCTATGCAGGGAGATTCTTGAGGATAATAACAGATGGGGGCTTCCATCTGAGCCAGAATAGCACTAAGGGTTGGAAGACTTGTTGATCTCAGCATGGAACCTCCCACACTGCAAAGCACTCACCAAGATGCTCACCAGACTGAAGTGTTCATGCCAGAGGCCTCAGCCACTCAAACAGCTTCCTGATCTTTCCATGTTTCTAAGCTCAGCTTAACTGCCAGGAATCCCCGGGAAGGAAGGAAGGAAGGAGGGAAAGTAGAATATCCTCTTGCTCCTCAATACCCTCTCATATTACAGTTCAGCCCTCTGCTTTGATGCTTTGCTCTAAGAAATCCTTGGCCCACAGCTAGAAGGTATCAGGAGACAGGCCCAGCTCTCATTCTCCTTTACATCTCTGCTGGATAAGGAGACTCTGGAGCTTTCCAATTCCTGCCTTTTGCAACTGGAAGATGAAATTTCCAGCGTAAGAGAGCCTGGCCACTGCAGCAAGAAGCTGAAATGTGCAGAAGCCTGTGCTAGCACAGCGATCTGTACTCACAACACTCTCTTTGATCCATGGATCCTGAGGACTCAGCATGAGTTTGGATAACTGCATATTGGATGGGGGAGATAGGAGAGACTGTAAGGGGGAAAATACAATGTTGAACGAAGTTTGATGCCGGCAATTCCGAGCCCAACATCTGCACACGGAGGGCAGCAGCAATATTGCTATAAAGGAACAAAGCACCATGTGGCATGGCTTTGACCCAGCTGAGGGGGACACTGCCGGGCAAAGGGAAGAGGGTGAATCTGGAATTTCAAATACAAAATGAAGAGTGAGGCCAGTTCACGCTGATGGAGTGCACTGCAGGTGCTGTTCTACTCACCTCCCGCTGCCCATGGTGAGGGGGAGGAGAGGAGCAGTGAGCCTGCTGCAGCCTGCAGGAATGGCTTGATTTGGTTCGTTGAGCCAGTGAACCTCAGAAAGAGTGAATTATGGGCAGTTTTGTGTAAACCACTTCAGGTGAAGAAGGAGGCGGTTGTGATTGATGCCAAGAATTTACTGAGCTGAGGTGAAAAGTGTTTGCGTATTTCAATGTAGCGTGACATATAAGCCCTTCCAGTTACAAGGTACTACCCAGTACAAGGGCTGCTTTCTCGTAATGCTAACCAGTGATGATGAAAGTTTTGGCCTGATGTAAAGTCTCTTACTTGAATTTTTCATCCTCTTTCCCATCAGGACTCTGTTCCTCATTCTTGGAATGCAAAAATGGCGGTAAAAAGCCATAATCTGTCTTCATCCTGGTGCAGGCTTGGTATTTCCTGCAAAACACTGTTCAGCATGGCTTTTCCAAATCATGCACCTCCCAAAACTCTCTGCACTTACCCCTAAGCACTGCAGCAGTCCCACAGACTTGTACAGCTGTGCTTCCCAAGTCCTTTCCCAGCTCTGAGCCACAGGCAGAGGCAGGCTCCCTTCAGTCAGGACAACACTCGGGAGTTCCTGATTGTATTCTTCCACTGAGAGGGAAACTAGCAGAGCTTGGTGGAAAAATGTGCCCAGAAAAGGAACCTGCCTTTTTTTCTTATTGTGGATACAAGAAAGATGTGGATTTGTTTTATCAGCATAACGCAAAAACAGCTGACACTGAGGCTTTGAACACTCAGACCAAGGGGCAGAGGATGTCAGTGCAAAGGAGCAACAGCAGAGCTGTGAGCCACGTTAGCAGAGCGTGCTGCAGCACACACGTCCTTAAAAACAGGTCGCTATTTTCCAAATAAAAAGTTTTCCTTCTAGCATGTCACATGAAGGCTAAAGGCTGTAAAATAGAAAGTTAAAAAACAGTAAAGAAAAAAAAATACAGAACTACCTCATGGACGTCCCTACACAAGGCATTCTGGTTAACAGTGGTTCAGTAATGAATCCAGTGTGATATACACCGAATTCTCAAATATATAGACTTCTGTTAACCCATGGGAGAGACAAGTGTTTCAACATGCTTTAGTAATGAGTCTGAAAGATGAAATTCAGCTCCAGCCAGGAGTGCAGAAGACAAATTCCCTTGGATGCCAGCTTCCTCAGCAGATGCAGATCGTAGTGCCATTTTTAGATGTACCTCAAAAAAAAAATTGGACAATATATTTCTCCCTCTCAAACAAAAAATGCTTTGCTTTTGATGCAAATAGAGATTCACTTCCTCAAATGTGCTGTGTTTACACTCCTTTTGAAAATAACTCAACTTTCACAAGACACAGATTCAAGAGTTTTGCTTGGTGATCTCCTAAAGACATGAAAGGTATTACACACAACTGCGAGTTATAATTCTCCCATCAGCTTCCCAGCTTAAGCCAGGAGAAGCTAAAGTTGTAAAATGAGTTATTTTCTGACAGGTAACATCTGTGAACACTTTTTTAGTTGTTCTTTGAACTACTATTGAAATATCAATATCTGATATCACATATTACTGTTCTGGAAACGTATTGGTGTTTCAGACACATGACAAATTATATTTGCTTGTGTAACAGTGTTAGACAATATAACGACTTTTTTTTTAAGTCTTTTTGTTCAAGCTCCTTCCACTTTCATTTTGTCACCATTCTTCTTGTTACTTTTGTAAATATAAATGCAGTTGGCACAGGCCAAGCTCTGCTTGTGGTGCTGTAGAGAACAACGAAGTCATGCTGCTTCCTGAAGGGACTGAGCCAGTGGGCAGAAAGAAACTTCATCGTTGTTTGTTTGAGGATGTTGTCCCAGGGAAGACAGGTCTAGTTTGCTGAGAAATTTGCTTCAGGGTGAGTAAACGGATAGGCACAAATCGGGTTCCAGTGTATGTCCAGACCTTCTGGCCCTTCTCCCTGCCTCGCTGATAACTGAATATTAATTTTCATTGTGGTGATGCTGCTCTGAGCAGTCATGAACGCTTGTACACCTGCACAAGCCAGAATCTAACAGTGAACAAAGCCGGTGAGCATAGAACATTAAAACGTGGATTTTCACTCCTCCACAAAGGCATCTATAGTAGTCAAGCACAAAATTAAACGTCATAAATTAAGACACGTATTGGATATCAATGCCTCTCTTAAAGGTGTATCTGTCCCCAAAAGGGGAAACTCTACTTATTTGATCTTGTATGGTATTTCTGTTGGACTCTGTGGAGCAACACTGGTGGAACCCATGCATATGATTAAAATCAGCTTTCCTGGCAAAGTATTTCATATGAATAGTGTTTCTAAAACCACAATTATCCCTAAGGAAAGGAAAAAAAGAAGCATTCTACCATAGCAATCAAGGTGAAAGAACTTTTTCTTCATATTTGAGGAGGAGACTTTGAATACATGAATGTGTGAATGGAGGACAAGAGCCCCTCACAGACTTACCAGAGCTAGAGGTCATGCCATAAGCTGTTGGAAAGGTTATTTTTTCTAGAGATGTAATATAGTTTTGAATTTGACCTATGCCTTCTATGTTGCTCCCCATGACCCCAAATAAGCCAACTTCAGCTTCTTGAAGGCCATTAGGAGTAGAAGGTCATGCCATGTGCTTCCACATTTACAAGGCAAAGTGTTAGGCCAAATTATAGGCTACTCAGGAAATCTGTAGAAAATAAGCTGGTGAACAGAACATTTCTTTATGTTTCCCACCTAGTAAGTTGTGATTTCAGACTAACCTGTGGTTGAACAAGCCTCTAGCAGATTCTGCTTCCTTATTTTTTGCCAAAGAGAAGAAAGAGATGCTAATTAGCTACTAAGTGTTGTTATAATTTTAAACATTCAGACATTTTTTGATAAGAAAAAATTGTTACTGTCATCTGTGCTGATACAAATACACAGATTTTTCTAATTTTTGTGTTATTTAGGAAAAGTTGAGATTTACTTTTTCCAAACCTTCACTGCAGATACATAAAATGGAAATGTCTAAACACCTCCATATGAGTCAGTTGTGTAAGTTCTCCTACAGACTATGGCTAACAGTTAACAGTTCTGAAGAACAATTCATTTGTCTTGATATGCTTGACAAAAATTGGTCATTAATCATGATTTACAAATCCCTACTTCTCTCCATTGACTCAGCCATAAATGAATCATGGATGACTGGATCACACCGTTGCCCACACTAGAGCTGTCTGGAGTCAGGTGAGATGAAGCCCTCTCTAGGTTTCTAAAGAGGTCCAGGGACCTTCCAAGGGATGTCTGGGACAGATTTTTAAATTTTTTAAATGGAAGATTTTTGAATGCTCACCTTTTCTGTCCTCTGTTAATTGTCTGTATTGTGATTCTCTTCAGCAATATATTTGTAAAGACATATTAGGCTCTTTTCAGCTTTTGCTGCCTTTGTGATCTAATAATTTACATAATAATTTTCTTCCTAAGGAATGTTGAAGAATATCTGCCTTGAACACTCATGGTAAATTACAGTAGCAGACAAAGAGAAGTATTTGCTATTTTTCAAGTGGGTTTCAGCTGGGACAGACTGAACCATATTGTTGGGAGTGACTGAAGCACAAAAAAATAACTCAGTCCTTCAGAACAGACTTAACAATTTGTTATTCTGTTAAATGAAAAGTTGGAAAACTAAAACGTCTTTTCTGAAAACAAAGTTCCCCTACAGGTCTCAGAAATACGCTCTGAAAATTGCTAAGTTTTCAAAATCTTAAACATCATAGCCTTTGAATTCGGTGTTCTGTTCACTGGGATTTATCGAACTTATTTTGTTTTTTCCACATCCTCCATTCCTTTAACTCCTCTTATCCCACTTCCCAAAAGCCTACATACCTAGTGTAATAAAAGCAACGATTGCTTCCATCTATTTCTCCTCCAGGCAAGATGCTTCAGATGTACCACATTTTTGGAAACTCTACTGTCTCAGAAGCAAAACTGCACGTGAGAGCTGAAACATGCCTGTCCCTCCATGTGACTTCTGAATAACTGAGGCATGTGAACAGAGATGTGAAACTTTGAGGAAAGGGGAAACAGGGGGGCAGTTAAATGCTGAATGAGTGGGTCCTGTTGCCTCATTCTCTCTCTCTTGTTACCGTCTGGTGACTCAGCATCACAAGGGGAATAGTGACTCTGCAGTTCTTGTAAGCCCTGTCTAGTAATTCCTTCAACACATCAAGTTAAGGTGGAGTTTTCTTCAAAAGCAGTTAAAACTGGTTTGACATCTGTCTTTGAATCCTGCTTCTGAGCTGCCCACAGTTTGTGCTGCTCTTCTACAATGTGGAGTGAAATGTAGAACTCAACAAAATGTGATGCCTTTTTTTCTGGGTGCTCTGGGGAGAAAATAAAAGGGAAAAAAAGAACTCTACAAAAATTAATTCTTTACCTCAATGACTTTGCAATGTGAGGCAAATGTAATAATCCATACCATGCTGAGGAATAGCTTTGTGCTGTGCTGCCAGAAACTTTTTCCATAGAGAAAAGAATGAACTCTCCTGGGGAAGTCAAGACAGTTTAAATACACGATGCAGCTCTCACATGACAACTGGTACAACTTCTCAAAATTCCTGCTAATGCCAAGAGCAAAGTCAGCAGAAATGGTGTACAACCAGAACACCCTCAGCCCCGAAGTTGAACAACCTCTGAAATGCAGTGCTCAAGTGTGCCTTAGGAATTTTTTTATTCTCCTGTTAGTTTTGATCATTGCCAGCAATACGATCTGTAGGATGTGTCTGATACAGGGCTTGGAAATGTTGCAGGCTCCCGTTGAGAGGTGGCTTGGAGAATGTCTTTCTGCACATGCATTGCAGGCAGTACTGCTGTCCAGCAGATTATCTCTGCAGGGATGTTTTCAAGTCATCTGAAGTCAAAAGGTTCAATGACAGGACATCCCCTGAAGATGAGACAAGTAATGTACTGTAAGCTGTTCCATCAGTTCTTGATATTATTATTTTCCTACTGCTTGACTTTCTCTGAAGGATGTGGCTTTTTCCTGTGCAAAACTTCTTCTTTCACACCACCATATGAACCCCTCCAGAAAGGTACATCTGTTCTCTTGTAAGATATGTTCTTCTCCTCTAGGCTGCTGACTCACGAAACTGGGAGATGAAGGTGGTCCCTTCCTAGAAGGACAGTACATCTGAGCTAATATGCTTTATCTAAAAGAAAAAATAAGTGGAAACTTATTTCTGATGAAAATGAGAAAAGAGCCCCCTCAAGCAGCATTGCAGTGAAATAGAAAGAGAAGATTCTTCTACCTTCATGCCTTAGGTGCTTTTGAGGGTAGCCTCCATTCACTACCAGATTTCCCTTCAGAAGGTGTCCTGTCTTGCCTTGATTGTAAGATAAAATAGGATGACTAGTAGTTGTTTCCTGTTTCTGCAGACCTGCCTTCACTATTCAAGGCCTCATTTTTAACTTGAGTCCAAATCCCTGAGGGATAAGAACAAAATTGGAAGCTCATAAGAAATTATTTTGCTTAAACACTCTTTTGCTTCTGCTGTGAGTGGATGGACAGCAGTGACAAAATAAGGAGTTTCAACTGTGCCAGACTGCAATGCTCCCATAACTCCAGCTTCTGTTACTGCTAAACCAGTGGGACACACCAGCATGAACCCAGCAAGGTGTCTCTGGCTGTGGTGGTGCCGTTTGGGGCAACGCTGGGGATTCAGAGCCACACACAGATCACCTCTGCTGTGCAGAGGGATCCAGCTGTTAACACGTTAAACAAGCAGAGGAATCTGAGGGCTCTGTTGGGGAATAAAGAGAATAGTGGGAAAATGCCAAGAGATTATTAGCTCAGCAAAAGATTACGCATTTGCACTAGTAATTAAAGTATTTTGCATTGGATGCAGGCTTTGGCAAGTGCCACCAACAAAAGATTTCACACATGCATGCATGAGCACAAGTCCACAAGAGCTTTCTTTCTGTCTGACTCACACACACGCACACACACACACACACTCACACACAGGCAAACAGAAAGAATGAAATAAGCCATTAAGAAATATTTCCGCATAATGCAATTATTACAGCTGTATAATTGAATGGGGAAACCATTGATCTGTAGTAGAAAGGAAATTGCTCTTTTCATTGTGTTCCTATGAATATGTGAACATTAATCTCAATCTATAATCAACGTTCATTTCAAATCTGATTGCGTGCCACTAAACACCCGTAGCTATGCTAACATTATGTTAATACGGTTCAACATCATAGCTCCCAGCTTCACAGCACAAATATTTTTCTTTGGCAATCAATAGTAATTTCAGCTGAGTGGATGGAAGTCACGTTTTAATGGTAATCTTTCCTCCAAGCCTCCAAGTGGAAACTCGACTGGTACCTTAACACGGCCGCAGTGCATTGCATGTAATCAGATAAATTAACCTAAAAGAGAGAGAGAGAAAACACAGATCAGGAATAAAAAGCGGCGCCAAGAAGCTCTACATTTTCCTGATGGATTAAAGTGCTCATTATCATGAGAGAGAGAGTGGATTTCAAGAGGGGAACTGAATTCCCTTGGCTTTGAGCCGTGGCTGGAGAGGCAGCAGGTCACAGAAGGCTCGGCGCAGCCGGGGATGCCTCCGAGGAGGGGGAAGCAAAGCAATTCAGCCAGGGCTGAGCTGGACTCTGCTGCCGAGAGCCCGGCTGGCCTCGGGGCACCAGTGTTTGTCCAGGAATAAGGAGTCTCAGTTTTAATGCTGCAGTGCACTGCAGGCTTCCTGTGGGACCTTGGTTAAATGGCTTATTCTACTTATGTTTCGCTTCCCTGGTTCTGAAAAAGGACATAATAGTGCTCTGCTGTCCCCTGGGGATGTTGTGAAGATTTGGGGGTGATCAGTTCCTGGGAATGGGGGCTACAGAGCTATGATGCATTAGTTAGACCTCTCTTGGCTTTGCTGTTTCATAGAGGTAAAGCTGCTACTGCGTTATATCAAACTGCTTTATTTCCCTAATGGCATCTATCTTTAGGTATTTCCAAAGCCT